>VUQG01011529.1:3056-14835 GCA_015106755.1 Etia nguti | reverse complement strand
AAAAGCCTGCTCAGCCTGTCTTCAACCTTGAACATACATTTAAATTATGTCATTTCTGTATAAATACTTTATTTTCTGGTATTTATGACAATAGCCATACAAATCTTCTCATTTTGAAGTGTATGATTGGAAGAGTTCTTTTTCACTGACATACCGTTCAACGAACACATAAGAGAAGCAGGTTTGATTTGATAATGTTCATCACTAAGGTTTTGCTTCGTTTTAGATTTTAAATGTTTTTGTACTTTGTTGCAGTGGTTGGAGGAATAAAATGTTGATTTAAAAACCTGTTTCCTTGTAATTATTGAAAAAAAAAAAAACCCCTTATGTTCAGACTCTAAGCCAACCCAGTATTAAAGCATTGTAATAAACTCATAATGTTGCCTTTGTACAACACCACTGTTGATTATAAGTCAGTCAAGATCTAACCGTTTCTGTAGTATTAACTGATGTGATTTTCACTGATGTGTGATTTTCAGAGGCTCAATTTGATTGGACAAATCATTCATTTTTAATATAGGCCATGCTTTTAGTTCTTGGATGAAAATCATTTCCAGTCAGTGACTAGTTGAAATCTACAGCCCATGGACATCACTAAATGCTATTACCTGGCAGAGCATCACATCACATTCAGTTGCTTCTTGCTTGTGATGTTTTCTCTGCCTTCAGTTTTGTTGTAAGTGAGTGAAAGCCGTGCTCTACCAGGTTGAAATCAAGCAACGGATTTAGCCATAGAAGAATATCCCATTTCTTTGCCTTGAGAAAGTCTTGGGTTACTTTTGCAGTGTGCTTTGTGTCATACATGTGAGTGAAATGCTGGTTTGTTTGAATCAGGGTAGTGAGTATATCACTGTACACTGCAGAATTCATCCTGCTGTGTCGATCAGCAATCACAACATCAAGCACTGGTAGCTAGATGCTCATCTGTTTTACAGATGCAGCATGCTTCCGATAATGAGATGTTCCTTTTCCATAATTCTCTCTTCCAGTCATTCTGAAAAGTGCAAAGATTTCGGACATGATACACCTTCCTCCTCTATAGTGTTCTTGACTTGCTAGATGTCACTAGACTAGATGTTGTGAAGTTGTGTTTCTTAACCAAGGAATAAAACTTGCAATCGTCCTTGTGGTCTTTCAGGCGTTTTGGTAGTCCTGAGCTGGCCAGTTCTTTCAGTCTTAAGACTATAACAGTCTGTGGATTTGACCGCTAATTCTTTGCGATCCCTCTGATAGCTTTATGTTGGATTATATTTGGTTTTTCACTTGCATTTACATCTCTTTGGACATCACAGTCAGAGTTGAATAGTTACCAAATGCAAGTTCAAAATTGGGAATCAAGATCCAGATCTTATACTTCTTAATTCATCATGAAACAAGAGAACAGGCCTCACCTTGCTTTGAAACTGCTCTTGAGCCAATTGCCCGATTACTGCTCAGCCTCTGAAAGGGGACTTGGTATAAAAAAAAAAAGCTGTAATTTCCAAATATACCAGTATTTGTTTCTGATCCCTTGAATTAAACCTTAAATCTGTACTTCGGTCACATATTGTTTTTGAAGTTTAAAATCCAGTGTCATGGTGAACATGGAAACAAAATTACAAAAAAAATGGCATTGACTTAAAACTTGTGAACCTAAATGAATAATGAGGTACAGCATACTTTGTGCTGAAAATATTTAAAACTTTATGCGACAGGAATCGAGGCAATTCACAGTATCTGTACACCATAACACAACAAAGATTGTGAACAATGTGGAGCATTTAGGAGCTAAAAAGTAGATCAATTCAATTCAATATGGATTTTTTTTACTAAACATTTTTATTCACAGCAACAGTCACCTCAAGGTGCTCAATAATGTAAGGAAAGACCCTACAATAACACAGGGAAACCCGAACAATCAGACCACTCCCTATGAGCAAGCACTTTGGCGACAGTAGGAAGGATAAACTCTGTTTCAACAGGAAGAAACAGAGCAACGCTCTGGGAGGGGCAGCCACAGGGAGAGCTAGAGATTAAAAGTAACTCACAATTAAATACAGAGAGGTGCATAAACATATGGTGAGTTAAAAGGGGTGAGAGAAGAAAAAACACTCAGTGCATCATGGGAATCCCCCAGCTGCCTAAGTCTAATGCAGCGTAACTAAGAGAGGATTCCGGGTCACCTGATCCAGCTATAACTATATGCTTTATCAAAAAGGAAAGTTTTGAGCCTAATCTTAAAAGTAGAGAAGGTGTCTGTCTCTTGAATCCAAGCTGGAAGCTGGTTTCACAGAAGAGGTGAAGGCTCTTCCTCCCATTCTACTTTTAAATACAATAGGAACCAGAAGTAAGCTCGCAGTCTGAGAGTGAAGTGCTCTATTGGGGTGATATGAAAGCAACTGGGCAGCAGCGCAACTCAAATGTATTTTTAATGTTTATCTGAAAAGGGACAATGCACATTAATTAACGTGAGCACTTGGGTCCATCATTTAAATGCCCCAGATATAGCCATACAGTAATTATCATCTGCTGTCCCTGATGGGTTGATAGTATTTCTAAAAAGTAACGGAAAGCCAAAGACGCAAAACCATCTTTGCATAGATAAGAGCAGCTGAAGCATTTGAATTATAAAACAAAGACATAGGCAAACAACATTAAACAAAGATTAAAGACCACTAATATAGCTCACATGCCAAAACCCCCTCTAATTAAACACTAATTTAGATTATGGCAATGTTGTTTTATACATTTGGAAAAAGAGTTGACAGATTTTTATTTCCTGAATTTTTCAGGCAACCCTTTGCTAACGGGTCTGGCATATCAACTCAAATAGGTGACACAGAGCCGGTGTATCAGCCTAGATACTGCTTTATGGATCCTTTTAAAATTAAACTGTGTCTTTGAAATTAAAGCTCATAGTTGGCAGCTGAATGTTGTTTTGAGCTGCTGACAGAATTACATGGTGTGGATTGTGTGTGTGTTCAAAAATGGATTTGACACAGCATCACTCAAAAGAAAAAAAGTGTTTGCTTCTGCTCTCAAAAGAGGAAAAGCGGAAAACGAGAATGCAATTATTGCGACTGCAATACACTCTGAACCTGCTCGTGTCCCGGCTTGTTATTTGATACAAACTTTAACATTTAGAGAATTTTAAACCAGAAATTGTAGAAAGAAGTTTCAAGGTTTGCCCCTCCCGTACTTGGTTCATCCTAAATGCGAGGGGCATGTTGTTTCAGCCTGCAGGTATTAATGCGTTTGTTAATGTGGTAGCCTCTCTCAGCATTGCAAGCAGAGAAACACAACAGATGGATATTTCTAATACTGTTTCACAAGACAAATGAGAAAGTTCACCCGACCCTCATTAGTTTACTCAGTCAAGCATGTTTGAAGAATTACAGCTCTTACATAAGAATCTGCAGCAGCTAGTGAATCATTATCTCAGCTGACATTTGTATCTTCCATGCCTTGCAAGAATTCACTTCTGTCCTCTAGCTGGGCTCTAACCTCCCTATCCATTAACACAAACCTCTGCCCATAGTTATGAAATTGTCCAACAGATGGAGCTAGAGAGTCGTAATGCTTTCTAATTAGAGCCAAGACACTGGAATGATGTGCAGTGACTGATTTTTGTGCTTCCATGGACTGTCAAATTTCTTTGTATCTCACACTCCCAGAGGACATTTTTGTGGCTTTATGGTTTAGGAAATTTCTAGGCCACGTACAAAAAAGAAACAAATTTGTTGGGGGGCAATAGCCATATGCTTCACGCTGCGTTTGCCAATTTATAGACTTGCAGAGCAGAGGGAAGGCACTGCAAAGACAATACAAACTGTTACAGTGCTCTGCATTACATCAGATAACTTTTGGGAGCTGTCAGTCATGCATGGTGTAAATTGTAATCTTCAAAGAGACTCTGCTAGATTACATGCATTCTTTAGGCCACTCTAAAGGATAGATTTCAGTGTCCTATAAACATTCACTCTCCACATCAGTGAGACAGAAATAAAACCATGTTAATGCACATTTTATGCATATGTCAAGCATAGGCGGATGCCCCTGTGTCATCTGAAATCCACAGACTCTTTATGAATATTCAATCCAGCCATGAAGTGGAGCGTTGCCCTGAAGGGGAAGAAGTGGAGTGGCGAAAAGTGTTTATGATTAGAGCTCAAGAGTTGAGGAAATCACGAGAAATATGTATTATAATGAAATCTACAGAAGCGAAGCAGCTCGTGAGCATCCACCACATTGTCGGATTGAGTGAAATTAGGCCCTGAAAAAAACATTTATGCAGAGATATTTTCAACAATGCAGGCAAAGGGAGCTTTGGGAGAGAGTATTCCCTTGATGTTTCCATCACTGGAGCTCTATTTTGCACTATAAAACACTATCATATACACTCACTGGCCACTTTGTTTGGTACCAGGTTGGACCCCTTTTGCCTTCAGAAGATATGTCAGGGAGTGAATCTCCCAAGGTATCAGATTTTGCATTTTTAGTTCATGTATAACAAACAACACTGCTCATTAGGAAATAAATCTGAAAGTGAAATTTTTCTTTCCTTTAAACAAATTCACCAATATCAGAGTTGCACATTGGCAAAACTCGAATGTGTACTACAAACAGGGAAAACAAAACAGACCTCCTGAGCTTATTTACTCCGCTGACATGCAACAGTGTGAAATAAATTCAAAAATTTTTTTAATCTCATTAGAGAAATAAACGGTGCTTTAGCCACTAAATGTTTAAGAAATGTCACCAGTTAGGAGCTAACACTACCATTTGAAGCTGTACAGCTAGTGTTGGGTGTTTTTGTGGAACACACTTCAAACACACAGTTTAAATCTGACTTGTATGAATCTGTGTGAATGAGGCATGTTGTGTAAAGCCCTTTCAGTGCTGAAGTAGAGTAGAAAAGCACTATATAAGAACCAGGCCACTTTAAACCAAAACAATAAGCTGAAAGGTGCTGCAGAGCTGTGCAAAGCTTCACAGTGTTGGGTTATAGTTCTCTGTGGGTTCATTGCAACAAATTTATTAATGTAAGGATGTTTGATTTATCTTGGTTAAATTGTTTAACTTCATATTCTTTTGATGTTTGGTAACTCTTCTCATCTTTTTTCGTTTTTTACAGTGCAGCTCACATTCACCTTTTTGATATTCCTGTCACAAGTGAACGCATTAATGTCACGAATATCAACACTCAGAGCTCACAGAGAGGCACTCGGAAAGCTATTCTCTGCAGACCCCCAGACCCATCGGCAAGGCCTCAGCACAGATGGGCTTAAGCAGAACTGCCGATTGATTAACCGTTCATACCAAACAGGTTAGACTGCAGCAGACAGACAGCCACCTCCGCCCAGATTTACACTCTTTGCAAGATAGTTTGGCTTCTGTATTCATGATGGTGCATCTTCTTTCACTCCCAGCATGCACTTGGCATTCTTTCCATCCAGCAGCCTTGGCTGAATAGAAAATAATAATCCCCTGACCTGCAATTCCTCTAAAACCATTTGGCTCATAACTGCAATGAAGACCAGGGTGATGCTTCAATACGGCATGGAGGGGATGATTGCACGGAGCTACTGGGTGGACTATTGATTAAAAGAATCAGGGAGAAAGAAAGCAGTCTGGAAGGCAAAGATTTGGGTAGAGTTTTTCAATACCCCCTGTCTCTCCCTTTCCTCCTCCCTTTTGTCTCTTCCTCCAACTCTTCTACCTCCTCTCCTCCTCCTCCCTCTTGCCTCGTTCTCTCTGCTGCCCTGCTACCAACACTACTCTGTAATTTAATCCATTTAGTCATGGCTCCAGATCAATATCCATTTTCCTTGGCCTTAGGGAGAGCCTCTTGAATCTGCTTGTTTCAAACAGTGGTTGTGTTGGCCAGCAGGGGCTCCCGTGGGCCTGCCGGCTGATACAGATGTACTACACAACAGTATCTGGGAAAACAAAGCAAGGCTTGCATCTCATCTCCCACTCGCCTCACATTTTAACCTCTGTTTTGTTCCACAACTTACACTTCTTCCAAGATTTCCTCCTTGATTACTCTGAACAATACTCTTCCTGTGAGATGATGAAATGCAACACCTAGTTGGTTAGTAAATTAAGGACACTGAATCAGATTCAATTAAAGCTAATTTGATGAGTGGGCCGTGCTAGTGACCAGGAAGGAAGTTGGAATTATTATTTCTTCTCCCTCCAGGATTGATTTAGCCCTAATGTCAGCACAGTGGAGCATACTGGGATGGGAGATGAAGAGTATTTACTATTACTATATTGCACTAGGAGATTCAATCATGAACAGCCTGCTAAAGTGTCCTTGAGCAAAATGACGACATGCCATCGGATAAATGTCTATATTTAACTGAAGAGCTGGTCATTCGCTGCCACTGGGAGAACATTTTGAGCACACATAACATTGTTAGCTGCCCTGCTTCGGTATAAACTGTCTTAAGCCCACCCCACGGGTGCCACCGGCCAGCTGTACACTCTGTGGACGCTGACAGTGATTCTCCTTCACCTGCTCCACTGGGTTGTGCCTGGCATGTTTTTAAAATAACTGTGTGTTAAATATTCATCTGTTAGCATTTGCATACAAGTATTTTGCACTTTACAGATGAGTTTCATAAAGTCAAAAGGACAGGCAAACAATTTACCCTAAACTACTGATATGGTTGGAACTGTTAGACATTATTGCACTTTAACTTAGTACAAAAAGGCCTGAAGGAAACGCAACTCTCACCTGCCACTATGTTATTTATAGTTCAACCGCTCGTTAATACAAATATCTAATCAGCCAGTCGCATGGCAACAACTTACTGCATTTAGGCATGTAGAAATGGTCAAGACAACCAGTGAGGAGTGAGGAAAAGTGATTTAAGTGACTTTGAACGTGGCATGCTTGTTGGTGACAGATGGCTTGGTCTGAGTAGATCGGAAACTGATGATTTACTTGGATTTTCTCACACAACCATCTCGAGTGTTTACAGAGAATGGTCCAAAAAGAGAAAATATCCAGTGAGCAGAAGTTCTCTGGCTGAAAATGCCTTGCTCATGCCAGAAGTCAAAGGAGAATGACCAGAAAGCTTTAAGCAGATGGGAAGGGATCAATTGTCAAAGAAGCATTCATAATACAATCAAGGTATGCAGAAGAGCGTCTTTGAACACACACCATATTGAACCTCAAAGTAGATGCGCTACTGTAGCAACAAAAACAAACTGGGTGCCGGTGCTGTCGGCTACAAACAGGAAACAGAGGCTGAAATTTGCGCAGGCTCACCACAATTTTGCAATAGAAGATCGCATCATGTTAATAGGGAGCAAAACCTCTGAGGAATGTGTCCACCACCTTGTTGAGTGTATACCATGTTGAATTAAGGGAACTCTAAATGCAAAAGGATGTCTGAGCTGGTAAAGGCAAGGTGTACCTAATAAAATGACCAGTGAACGTACATGCCCAGCTGCATTAGTCAATATTTAAGTCAGACATTCATTCTTTCTCTTTTGTATGGATTCGATTTTTTTTAGAGATATGACCATATTAAACTGTATGTTCAAACTTTGTACCATAAAATTTTCATGCAAATTAGAGACGCTCAAGCAGGAAATGCTCTAAAAATATTATCTGAGATGGATGGACCCAGTGATACTGAGCAAGTGGTGTTGACTATGTTTACATTTAACTGTGCAAGCATCTCCAAATGCATGTCAGCTGCTCAAAATAAATAAAAACAATTTAACAACAACTTAAATTTGCCTAATTTTTATTTCTGGGTTGCTGTTTAGTTTTCTTCCTAAACAGCAACCCAGCCATACCAACCATTTGAATGTATGTAGTATTCCTTTATGATAACAGATCCTAATGAATTCGAGTGAATAAATAAATGTTTAACCTTTAAAATCAACTACCAAATTATTCCTATTCTTATGATTGTTTACATGGATAGACACTTCATACCTAAGGCACTGTGAACCTCTCTAACAGTCAAGCAGAATTTTAAAAGCTACAGAAAAAGAAAAATCCAGGCACACAGAGGTCGATATTCTCTTCTGGAGTGTTTTTGTTTTCCTCAATTCCAAAAGTCTAAATTTGGAATAACGTCACCTGATAAATTTTTCATATAACCTCACCTCCAACTAAAGGACTTGAATTTTTTATCAGGATCCTCATCACCTCAAACATATGGTTCCCGTCCATACATGCATTTAAAAGCAGTTGCAAATTTCTGCCTTTTAAGAGTGTCCCAAGTCAATCGTTGATGTGACATTACAAGATTATTTTTGTGCTTTTCTTAGGAAATCTCATTTTCTGGCTTTTTAAAGCACACCCTGCCCCTCTGTTCATATGATGTTGCTCCAATACTCAGAACATTTCTAGTTTCTTTTACCTTTATTGCACTTTTCCCAACATTTGATATACATGCTTTTTTAATTACATTCTTTAAACTTTAACCTTTGTCAAGAAAAGCACAACATTATGAGTTTAAAATGCAGTATAACATGGGACAAAAATAAAACACATTAAAACAAGAAGATGTTAAACCAGTAACTATAGGGACTATAGTCAAGACAACCTGCTGAAGTTCAAACTGAGCATCAGAATGGGAGGAAAGGTGATTTAAGTGACTCTGTAAATGTGCACGGTTGTTGGTGACAGCTGGATGTACAGAGAATGGCCAGAGAAAGAGAACACATCCAGTGAGTGGTCGTTCTCTGATAGAAAATGTTTTGTTGAAACCACAAGTCATAATAAATTGGCCAGATTTCTTCGAGGTGATTGGAAGGCAACAGTAATTCAAATAACTAATTGTCACAGCTGAGGTATTTAGAAGAGCGTCTTTGAATGCAAAACACATTCTTCCTTGAAATAGATGGGCTACGGCAGCAGAAGACCACTCCAGGTTCTAAGAATGGGAAAAAAGAGGCTACAATTCACACAGGGTCACCAGAATTAGACAGTAGAAGATTGTTGGCCCTGAGTTGGACACCAGTTTGCCTTCAGAACTGCTTTAATTTTTCATAATGCTTAAAATACTTGATTTTAGTTCACACTGACATGATAGTATAATGATAGCATAATCTGTGTTTTCCTTTTCCACCAGCTCCCTAATTGGACTGATCTAGTGACTCTGGAGCCCATTTGAGTACAGTGAACCTACTGTCATGTTCAAGAAACCAGTTCGAGATCATTTGAGCATTGTGACATGACACTTTATCTTCCTGGAAGCAGTCATCAGAAGATGGGTACAGTGTGGTTATGAAGGGATGAACATGATAAAGCCACACTTGTGAGGTAGTTGATTCTGTTCCAGGCTTTTTTGGTTTGTAAAACCATTCTCTGTAAACCATAGAGACAGTTGTGTGGGGAAAATCCCAGTAAACTTGCAGCTATTGAGTTACCAGAGCAGCCCATCTGGCAACAGCAACCATGCCACATTCAGAATCTCTTAAAATCACATTTCTTCACCATTCTTAGGTTCAGTCTGAACATCAGCATTTTGTCTTGACCATATCTGCATGCCCAAATGAACTGAATTTCTGTCATGCGACTGGCCGATTAGATGTGTGTTAATGCGCGGTTGAATTGGTATACCTAATAAAGTGTCCGGTGACCGTATTTTTTGGCTGTTCTGGATAAGCTATGTAAATTATATAAAGGAACACTTTCTAAATGCAGGATGCAGTATATTCATTATATATATAATAACCTCAAAAGTCTAAAAATTAAGGCACTGTAAATGTTTGTCACCAAATGCTGAAAACTTGAAACATTTTTTCTCTCTTCTGTCTTCTCTTTTAAAATCACAATGATAATACTCACTTGACTGACAGCAGCCCCACATGGCGCAGGCATAAAGGCTTTCCTGCTCATGTTCATTCTGTGTTCTTATCATCAGGATCATGAACAACTTAATGCCCTCCAGTACAGTCCTTTTCACTTGCTCATGCACACAGAAGATGAAACGAACAGAACGAAGGTGCAAAATCTGCAGTTTTATCCATAATGGTTGTGGAAGATTAACAACAGAAAAGAAAGAAGTCTGAAAAATCTTTGCCTCAGAGGCACATGTGAAACTGCCTCAAGTTTTGCAAATTGTTTCTGCTGGGTGCCGTCTTTGCAATCAAATAGCTTATCTCCCCTATAGAAATTTCTCTCGTTCTCTTCTGCCAGTCAATATGCACCGACGTGGAAATTGAAAAAGCCATCATCTGTCACTATCTCACTCATGCATGTGATGGTGTTTAATACGAGCACTCGGCTCTTGTTAGAAATTAGCTAAAGGCCGTCTTTATCAAAGTGTACTTTAGACTGCTTGTCCACTCTGTGCTTTCTTTTCTCTCTCGTCTCTCATTTGCCAAAGATTTGTTGATCCGATAATCAGCTTTCTGCTAAATTAACATATTCAGTCCCTTAAAACAAAACTGAAACCATTTTCTAGGCACAGTTTGTTAGAATTTAGAGTTTTTACTGTCATTAGTGTCTTTGTATTGCCAAGGCATGCTTCTCTGAGGAGATGCTAATGTGCACATTTGCAGCTATTACTGACTGAAAAAAACATGTTTTATACACATAAAACAACGGAAACATTTCTCCTTCTAAAAATAAGAACAAGCAGGTAAATCAAGGTTCAAACAAAACATTTCCTGTAATGTCACCTTTTAAATCTGAAGATGTCATCATGACAGCGAGGATGAATGCTAGAGTGCTGTGCCGCCTTTTACTCCAGCAACAAGTAAAGTTGTTTCTAAAAATGTGCTCAATATAGAGTCAAGGGCAGAGTCTATTTTTGTAGAAGGAGAGGATTCTTGCTCTCTTTGTTGTTGAGAAAGTTTGAAAAGGCTAAAAGCACTGGAGTTAGTGTTGCATATCTAAAGATGAAGGCAGATTTAGCCAGGGTTTTGGACCAGGGTTTGTCCAACAAAGAGGTGGCGATAGAAAGCAGCTCCTGTAGTATTTTGTACCTTAAACATCTGCAAACCTTTCTTTTTTAAATGGAATTTTTTCTTCAGCTATCAACAGTGATTAATGTCTTTATTCTCAACTTGTGTCCTTAATCTATCTTAAAGTGCTGTGTGAGCTGGTTCATAATGGAAGTGCATTGTCTGACACTATCACATCGCTGAGGATAAATTTCTCGACTCTCTCTTGCTGAATATATTGAGCATGTCTCATTGATTCATGACTGCCAATATCATTACTATCATTTAGACATACATTTCTGGTGCTCAGTGAATATGGAGCTTGTCAAGGGCAGCTATTATGGTGATGTTACACTGAAAGTGACCTGGCTGTGAACCGTCAGCATTATCTGTGGATTAATTACTCTGCCCTCTCATCCTCACTCTACCTCTGTAGAGTGAGGATGAGATGCGTCTTCTCCCTTTGTCCCGTCTTTCCTCTGAATATAAATATGTTCCCCCTTCAATGCCTCACCATGTACCTTAAGTAAGAAGCAGAAAATTGTTAGCACTTAAATACAATTGGAAAATCTGTGGTGTTCCTTTTTCTTCTCTTTAACGGTGATATTCTGAGCCAGCCGCAGTAAAAACAGGGAATGTGTTTAATCTGTCAGTGGCGATTGTCATCATCGTCCCCCTGATGGGAAATTCAGAAACATGGAGCTGTGCCCATTGTTTTTACTGAGAGCTGCACAGGGAGCATTAACCTAACACAGGAAGCTCTGCATGCCTCTGGCTCTCCAACACAAACATTTACCCTGCGTGCATACATACGTACACGTGCGGCCATAAAACGCTTATGCGTGCATTCATGCATGACAACACTGCAGGTAAACACACA
>VUQG01011527.1:46707-64433 GCA_015106755.1 Etia nguti | reverse complement strand
CGTATTCAATCAGAGGACAAAAGGAAACCTGAGGCAGGGGTGGGGAGAGGAAGCACACAGTCACAGTGATTTCTGGCTGGCTGAACATTGTAAATGTTCTGTATCGATACTCCACACCTGATGTTAGCTTTGTGGTTTGTGCATGTTAGCAGCACTGTAAGTCCCAGTACTTTAAACTCCTGTAGTCCATATCATTAAATGCTAAATAAAGGATTGTGTCCCTCACACAACACAGTAGAGATTTATTCTAATGTATGTTTTACCTAATGGCACAACAGAGACGACTTTTTTTTTTTTTTTACAAGGTTTTAGAGAGATTTGCTCATAATGTGCCTCCAATTATAAAGATACAAAATGTGGATGAATAAAATTTTGTCTGTACTCCAAAAGACTTTGAATAAAAACATTTTTAAAACTCAGAAGGAACTTTTTTATTCCTCAGACACTGGTCAGGGTTATACAGGGTTATCCACAGGCTTTTCTGTCCAGTGTTTACAGTGGAACAGTTTATCTGGTAGAAAGTTATTCCCACTAAAAGTGCCAGCTCAGAGCTTTGCAGCGCATCGAGACTAAACAATGAGGGAATTAGTGCTCTCTTTGACTTGGATGGCTCCTTAAATGTAATGTTGATCTAAGTTTGTTATGAAATCAACTGCTCTCAGGAGAAGACAACTGTATTCAGGTTATCAGTGCAGGAAATTTCTTTGTGTCTATTGTTACATCAGTGTGTTAATAAATAAAGGTGAATGTGGCAAATCGGTAACTGAGAGCAGTTTCCTTCCACACATTTCATTTCTCTTGTGTTATTCAATGTTCACTTTGCATGAGGTTTGATTGTTTTTCTTATAACGTCTTATAACCCAAATACTAACAGTGCCTGTTATGCTATTAACACACGTTTTTTGTGTGTTTTATATTCACTTATTCATACTAGATCACATTGCCCATGCGCGTCTTCAAGCTGATGGGCGTAGAGACGATGATAATGACCAACGCAGCCGGAGGCCTCAACCAGGACTACAAAGTGGGGGACATCATGATCATCAAGGACCACATCAACATGCCGGGGTTTGCTGGGGTCAACCCGCTGTCCGGACCCAATGATGACAGGTAGGTGGAGGTGAGGGAGGGGTAGAAGCAGATACTGAAGGTAGCATTTTTTGGTTTGAAGCTTTTCTAGGTAATTTTTTTCTCAGTACATTAAGCATTAAATTTAGCTGTTCCAGTCATTGTTAACAATATTTTACCTGTAGCTAGGAAAGTCAAGCGGTCCAGTATCAGTCTAAGGGTTGTGCACTTCTGTTGTTATAAATAAAGCATGTGTGAACCTGTGTAACAGGAAGTGGTGGAGAAGATTTCATCTGAATTAAAAACAAACTGTTATTAATGAGCCTTTCTTTAGCTCAGTATAAACATTTAGACAGACCGATCGCTAAAATCATTAACAAGACCTCGGAAAATGCCTCACCCTGGTGCTACACCCGGTGCTACACTCTCAGCGTACGCATGGTTGAATTTGAGTCACAGTAAAAGTAGCCCTGGGGCCACAAGAGAGTCACCTTTCAGACTTAAGTTTGTTCATTTTTAACCTTGGTACAAACACATTTACATGAATGTTAGAAAAGATGTGCTTAAGTAACAGAATATCCTCATTTTGTTACTTATTTTGTCATAACTGACTATTGTCCTCCTAAAGATTGCAAATTATATTATGTTTTAAGCAACTCATGGTCCCCAAATCATTTGGCTAAATATTTCAAGTAAGCGAGGGCTACACTGTCATTGTGCATACAACTGAGCTGTTCTAAGTTCCCTCCTCCACCATGACAAATGTGCATTGTTGAGCCCTCCTACACAAAACTGTGACTCTTCAGACCTTTAACAACAATAGGCATTTGATTTTCAGGGTCAGCAAGCATTCCTGTTATTTAGGATGGCTTCAGACTGGAGGCTTTGCATGGCACTTTATTAATGCTGGCCACAGAGTGAGGGTGAGACATTAACTACTGCAAAGTGGTGATGTTGTGGTTTATTTAAAATTATGAGGCTTATGATCAGCTTACACTGGTCTATTGTAATGAACATAGCACATTCTTATCTCTGTAAGAGACGCTGAGAGATAAGACAATTTGACTGATGAAAAATATCCTTTGTGAGCTTTTTATGTTCTCATGAGCACATTACAAAACTCTGAGTATCTATTTGTTGGGTAACTTCAGTATTGAGTCGTAGCTGTGTAGATTCCTGTCTTTTGTTGTGTAGATTCTTTTGCGTCAACACTCCCGTTCTCCTTTCAGGTTTGGCTTGCGTTTCCCCTGCATGTCTGATGCCTACGACCGCAAGCTCCGGCAGCTGGCGCATGACGTGGCGTCAGAGCTGGGCTTTAGTGAATTTGTGCGTGAAGGCGTGTACTGCGTCCTCGGAGGTCCCTCCTTCGAAACCATCGCCGAGTGCCGCATGCTGCATTTGCTGGGCGCTGATGCTGTCGGTGAGTTTTAAAGGTTGCTCTCTCACGCAAAAACACATCGACTTGTGTTTTAATATTTCTACGCACCTCACGTTGTCCCTATCCCAAATCATCACAACTACAAGAGTAACCCGCAGATATCTTTTTGAATGAATGGAGATCTGATCTGATCCAAAATCTCCCCAATTCCAATATATACATTAAGTTTTCACAAAGGCATAAAGGATTCCCAAAACCAAAATGATTATTTTGGGAGTCAGCCCTATCACAGTGTAGACACTGATACACTGTATGGTACGATACACAGGGAGGTAATCTGTACCAGTCAGATAGAACTAGTTCCAAAAGGGACTGTAAAAAAAAACTGGCTAAGCAAGGAGACAGAAAAAAAGGCTCTAGTGTCACAGCAAACTCATATAAGCCAGTAAGGAATCAAGGAACCAGTCAGAAGACATGGTTCTCAGTCAGATGGATGCTCTAGGATGGATATTAGTTGCTTATTTAAGGAGAAGAGTTCAGATAATAGGGTTTACTGGTGGATCTAGGTTCCTACTCTCATCTGTGGCCGCAAACTGTGTGTTGTGGCTTGAAAGAATAAAATCACACATCCATGTTTACCCTGAGAGATAAGGTGAAGAGCTCTGCAACTCATGGGAAGCTCAGGATCGGTGCTCCTCCACTCTTAAAGGAGCCAGTTAAGGTGGCTTGGGCTCTTAGGAGGCCTGTTGAAAGTCTTATCAGATTAATTTACTTCTTAAAGGAGGTGCTTTAACATTTTTCTCATTAAGCTTTAATCGATTAAGCAGTGTATTTTATGATACAATATGCAGAATAGGCCATTTCCAGAAGTAAGGAAAAATTTTGTTAGGGACTGTAAAACACAAAAAAGGCATTTAATGGATAAAATAATAATCGACATATCAGCATACTTCACACAGACGAAACGTCTTATCCCTCTATAGAAAAAGATTGCCCACAATACACTAATATACCCAAAACTACCTCCATATGTACAATACTAAATAAAATCCGACAGCTAAACAAGTTCATATTTGCTCTTCTAGTTTAAGCATAAGCTTTATGGCATTTAATTAAGGAAGTATATGGAGAACGTCAGTGTTATAACTTACCTTTTCAATTTTTAATGCAGGGATGAGCACAGTACACGAGGTGATCGTCGCCCGCCACGCCGGGATGCGCTGCTTCGCCTTGTCTCTGATCAGCAACCGTGCAGTGATGGACTACGACAGCCACGAGAAGGCCAACCACGAAGAGGTCCTGGAAACGGGCAGGCTGAGGGCCGAGCAGATGGAGAAGCTCGTGTCCACCATTGTTGCTCAGCTGGAGCAAAACATCAATAACTGATAGATGGCCACCATCACTGCACGTGATCTCTGCATCACAGCTAGAGGATTTCTATTAAAACGCTTAAAAAAAAAAAAAAAAGCAATTTTTAAAGCACAACGCTTGGGTTAGTATGACGAACTACTTTCTTAGCAAAAACTTTTTAGTCTTACAAGTTTGGAAACTGGTCCACACATGAGCTTTTTTTACATTTACACTGAGCAGATTCTGTTTTAGGACAAAAGTTCTCTTGACTATTTCCTGCTGTAGTATACTGTACTCTGTCCAGCTGCAAAGGGATTCAGTGAAACAGTATCGTGTTATAAAACCTAAATTATTAATTTATTTATTCTCTCATTCTTTTACATTCCCTCACGTCAACTATTAGCTATTACGAAAAACAAATGATATTCACATTATTTTATTTAAGAGGACCAAATCATTGAGCATACGTTCCTGTCAATTTGACAAAAGTGGTAATAATGTTCCTTTTTTTGTAGAGAAAATGTAAAATATAAACTATTTATAGAAAATGTATTTAAGTAGGTTTTTTTATATTTGTTTTTTAAAATGTATAAACTACATTGAAGAAAGAGACATGGCACAGTTATGAAAGAAAGTAGATTAGAGGAAAATGTCTTGCCATTTACTGTCACTATGTAAACTAACAGGCCGGCTGTGCGTCAGTCTGTGCTTTTAGTGGTACTTTACTAAGAACTGTAACAACTATGGCTCAGCTTTTACAATAAATTACTCTGCTGGAAAACTAAAGTGGTTTTTGTGTGTTACGTTTGAAACTGTAGGACCGAATGTTTCTGTGATCAATCACAGGATGTCGCTCTCCAGTCATCTTGAAATGATTTAAATCAATCTTCATTTTCATGTTAAAGCATTAGGAGACTCAAAATTAAAGTCATGTTTTTTGTTATTCATGTGCAAACATTTCCTGACTGTTCTTAGCTTTTATTTGTCAAGTTAGTGTCTTTCATTCAAGTAATATTTTTGTACCCCTTTGGTTTATTTATTACCTTGTAAATGCGCCATTAAAGCAAAGACAATCTGATGAGCTTAATTTAAGTGACTCCTAAATTTTTTATGTTATTTTTAATATTCAGCTTCACCTAAAGGACAAAGAAAAATACTGTTGGACCAAAAAGATGCAGAAATCCAAACTGTGTCCACACTTAAAGGAGCCTGTTAGAAGAAAACTTTCCATTAAAGCACAACCTGCTAGCTCAGTGTAAGCTTCCCTGAGTAAGAATTTAGTAGGTACTCAGTTTCTTTCTCATTTTATCTGCAATCCTTATCCTCCTTTCTTATCACTGACAGCCTCCCCTAACTTTCCCATGCATTTTCTAGTCTGCATGCCACCTCTAGTCACTTTCTTACCCAAATATCACCCACAGCCATTTGTTCTCTTCCTCCTCCCATGAAAAGAAAAAAATTCCATGACGCTCAGGCACTGCTGTTTATAGCCAAACAAGGTCGTGAGAATTTTACAAGCTGTCTGTAATCCAGCATCCAAAAGAGGGCAATCAGGTGTCTGCACAAAATGTGCTGAATAAATACACAGAAACAAAGAGTCATCCTGCGGCTGTGAAGGTTAGATTTATGGAAAAGTACACACATAAACCTTTGTGAGTCCTCAGTGTACTGCAAGTAATCTGCTTGCTTTTCAAAAAAATATGTTAAACGCAAGGCGGTTGACATATTTTCACTTCTGGTTCCTCCTTCAGACAAGAAAGTCAAAGGTACTGATCTGCACTATTTAACTTGAACACATCCTATACATAAGCTTTAAATCTCCACACATTCTACAACTTCCAGCTGAGGTAAAAGACAGCAGAAGACAGATTCTGCTGAAATGTGAGTGGAAATATATACAGGATGGCTAATAAAGCCATACAAATAGATTGATCAGTAACAATATTCAGGTAGGCCGTGGCATTTAAACAATGTTCGGCTTCGGCTCACTTTCCTGTTCTTAGATGATAGGAGTGGCACCCGGTGTGGTCTTCTGCTATTTGAGGTCATCAGCTTCAATTTTCTACATGTTATACTTTCAGAGATGCACCTCTGCATCTCTGAATGTACTCGAAGCAGTCTGGCCTTTCTCCTCTGACCTCTGGCATCAGCAAAGCATTTTAACCTAGAAAAGTGAAGTTCACTGGATTTGTTCTCTTTTTCAGATGATTTTCTGTAAACTCTGTCACCAGTTTGACTTAGATGTTGAAATGCATTGAGTTGCAGTCATGATCAGATATTTACACAAGACAAACAGCTGAACAATAGTTGAAAACGCACACACAAATAACGTGTCACCATGTGTGCAAGTTATTAGTTAAGAGACAAAGGTTTAGACGTTTTCGCTTCAGCTCTGTGTGATATTATTTCGAGGGGACACGATTACTGTCATCTCAGCTATAAAACTACGAACACAGAAGCCCCGCCCACCTACTATTTTACCCTTGTGAGAGGCATCCAGCTGACAGAAAGTTGGCTAAAAGGTAGGTGAAGTGAGCTAAAACAGGATGTTTCACACAGAGGATAAACTGAGGGGTTGCATTAAAATGGCCCATTATTGGACAAATGAGGCCCACTTTAACTTCGAAACCTTCCTCCGCTAACATCTTTGTGTGCATGCGCGCCAAAAAAAATACTATTATGCAGCAAGTCTCACAAATATGACAGCTGTTCTCGAAAGATAATGTACAAGAAAAAGGAAGTGTTTTTCACACGCTGTCTACCAGGGCACGCTGCACCAGGGCAGTTTTTTGTACTTTATAACCTCCAAATAAAAAGCCAGATTAAAACTATGTATTTAATCCTACCCACAAAGATAAACTTTAAATTTAACCATCAAGATTTTCACTATTAGTTCTGCGCACGTGCTCTTTCTAATAATTCTGACAGGTTTTGAACAAGGCCAAGAGTCTGGAGCCTTGCAAAAGGGATAGTGAGGTAATAATAATACATTTTATTTTAGGCGCCTTTCAAAACACTCAAGGTCACCTTACACAAAAGACTGATGTCACAGTGTTGATGTGTTTATAAGGATAATACTGAAATGTTCATGTTTACCAAGGTTAATATTTAACACCATAGCATAATAATCATACTTTAGCATGTTATATTTCCAACATTTATTAACAGAACAAAACCCAGAGTAAGGCCATATTTGGTAGTAAAATTGCGATATTTACTTGATGAAGGCAAAATTAAAAAAAAAAAAAAAGTATTTCAGGTATGCCAGCATGATTTCTTTTCTTTTTTTTTCTAAGAATGAATGTGTTATTTCGTGGATATGTTATCTGGAGACCATAGAAGTAAATTTCGCAGTAATCCACTGCTGTTTAGAGATTTCAGTATAAACCAAGTGAGCTGACATTACTGTCACCGGAGCAATCCCACAATCCAAGAGGCTTATCTAACTACAGGAAGCAGTTTTATCCAAATGATCTCAGGCCTGTTACAGCCTGTGTACGACTCAATCTAATGTCTCAATGTTACAGGGTTTCTCCTCTTTGAGAGCCTGACAGTCCAAGAGAAAACAGCGAGTGAAGAACACAAAGAATGAAGAGGTGGAATAATGCAAAGAGACAGAGACAAGTGCACTAGAGGCTGATGTCCTTGTGACACGACTGTCCTGAGAGCAGCTTTTATGTAAGAGGCTGTAAAATACTTAAAGTCCACAGGCAGGTGGTTGCTGTTAGTTCCTGTAATAAACATTAAAGTGTGAACTCCCTGTTCCTGTTCAGGCAGCAGCATAGTTCCCTTTTTGCACAGTCACCCTGGATGAGTTACAACGCCCTCTGCTGGCATCTCATCTAATGGACTGACTGCAAATCTACATGGCATGCTGCAGTAGTGTCTGTCTGTGATTTCAGTCTGTTGTTTAGTGGTCGGCTGGCAAGTTTTGTGGATATAAATCACATGTTATTGTCACTTCAATTTGATTTGATTTATATAACGCCAGATCACAACAGTTGCATCAAGGCGCTTTATACGTAAGTTAAAGAGCCCACAATAATAGAGACGTTTAATTGTCATGCAATTAAAATGCTACAATGCTTAAATAAAATAAGTGTATAAATGCTTTAAAAAAATGGTCATTTTAACATGTTGGTGGGTGTTTGTTAGTTAAAATAACATCTAATCTAGATAAGAACATTGAGAAGATTAAGATTATTTGCCAAGACGATTGCTGACAAGCAGACAGAAATTTGGTGGATTACTGCAGGATGCTATAATCTGAGCGACGTTGAGATGACTGATTGCTGACCAAGTAAATTAATTAGCAAATGTTCCTATTCGAAATCTTGTATGTGTTACAAAATCAAATCTTAAAATCAAATGCTTGTTTTTTTCATGTCTTTCATGTAGTTGGTTTTTGGATCATTGTTTTTCCTTGTGAACCTGTCGGCGTGTCATCAGGGCAAAGTTTCATCCTATAAAAACCAACAAGAACTGCTACAAAGGTGGTCCCCTAGCAACGGTGTTTATATGTCTGTGTCTGCCTCTTGCATATTTGGATGTCTTTGGACCAAATTGTGCCGCAAAGGTTATTCACAATACAAAAGGTTTGAGCTGTGGTTTTCGAACTCTTTGTTTTAAAGGAAAATAACCAAAGCTTTTACTAATGCTAAAATTCAGCTCGGATATATTTCTATTGTTAATGACTCACAAAATGGTGAGTAGTTTGAGGAACTCTGTGTCAACAGGGAGTGGTTTCCTGGCTCAGCTGTAGGAAGGAGAGCTGGAGGGGTGTGGTGGGAGCACTGCCAGCTGAGGAGAGGCACACCTGTCTCGCATAGCGAATTAACCTCGCAGTGAGAGTTTTCAGAGCAGCCAGCGCTCCACGGCCGGGCACGTGAAGTGGAGCAAACAGAAATGTGTAACTGTGAGTTATAGTCACATAACTGTGAGAACAAACCATAACGTGACGTTCATTTTTACTAGGACAAACCGGAGTAGCTGCACCCAAGAGCTCGAAGTTTGTTGTTGAAAAAGGGTGACGTCCAAAACCAGAAACACTGACAAAACCTTTATCCCTTCATCCATCTAAAGGTCTGAATTTAAGAGTCTTTCATGCGAATATAACAGAAAAAAAAATAAAAATGCACCTGTTGGTTTTGATAATGGTTTTAATATAAAGCATAACAAAGAGCAAAGGGTTTATGGGAAGAGTTTCATGAAAAATCTAACGGAGAGGACGAGTCAGGCAGGCTTAGAACGTCTGACATTTAAGCACAAACCTGAGAAAAGTTTGAATGAATTTGAATGAAAAACCTTTGTCAGAGTGAATGGGGATAATGAGCATCTTGTGCTTGTAAAGTTTCAGTACTGAGATGACACGAACCCCAGTTTGACATGAGAAGCAAAAACAAACAGGAAGTGAGAGCAGATCTGCACTTATGCAGGTAACTGTTAGAGCAAAGACGCGTGGTTTTAGGTGATGACTCAACAATTTAAGAGCTTGGTTTGTTTTCCTTTTTTTCCCCTTTTTTTTGGATTTCTAGCTTTGGAAGGGTTTCACAAATGTGTGAATGAGGGTGCAGTTCAGTTTCACATTTTGATCATTTTAAGTACTGAAAAAGAAGCAAACATGTCGATATCCACGCAGGTGGATTTTGCATAGTAAAATATGCATTAATATACAAAGTTGTTCAGTAATGCCATATGGTTAAAAAAAAAATCCCACTGGAAAAAAAAAAAAAAAAGCTGCCGTTCACTGAATATTTGATTCTCAGACTGTCGTCATTCACCTGAACCTCTCGCACCACCTCAGCTGTAGGTGTGAATGATTCTGTGCCGTTTTAAATGATGCATGAGGATGAAGGTTTTCCCGCACTGTGAGCAGCTGTATGGCCGTTCCCCGCTGTGCGTCCGCTGGTGGACCCTCAGGCTGCTCTGCTGCGTGAACCTCTTCCCGCACTGTCCGCAACCGTACGGCTTCTCTCCCGTGTGAGTCCGGTGGTGTATGCTGAGATGTGACGAGCACTGGAAGCTCTTCCCGCACACCGTGCACCAAAACGCTCGCTTTCTCTTGTGGCTCTGCTGGTGCAGCTTGAACTGGTGGAGGCGGCTGAACGACTTTCCGCACTGCGAGCACCCGTAGCATCGAGCCGTCCCGGAGAGGGGTTTGTGTAGGCTGTGAGGGTTAAAGCTGCTCGGTGTGAACGTGTTGTGCGACTGAGTTACAACTGGTCCGTCTCGAGTTGCGGTCTCCCTCTCAGGGTCTTCATCTAGCTGGCTCAGATGAGTGGCGTGTGACGCGTTTCTCTGCGAGTAAATTTGTTCCTTCTGCTTGTCTTGCTGCAACAACGGAGCCTGCGACCTGGGCTGGAAATCGGATGACTGTGGAACATCCTTCTGATATTCGCTGTTGTAAATCCCATTGCAAAGCCTCTGAGAAGACAACTGCTGGACGTTAGTGGACTTGCTCGGGTTAGAAGCTACATTTGGATCTGAATGGTCCGGGTACGTGTTGGAGTACTCCTCTACTACGCTAGAGAAGTCTGGGAAACCAGTGTCAATGTCATTACCTTCAATTATGGACGACCAAATTTGGTTCTCCCTTTCATCCAATGAAAATTCAGCAGCAAGTTGAGTCTGCTTCCCCACATTGTGCTGGCACCCATCCTGTCTGAATGCCAGTCGGTCCTCCTCCTTCTCTGTCTTCACTGTGAACTGAAGGCCACTGATGTCTACTGCATGCTGGGCAGAGTTAAACGAGTCACTGAACTCTGATGGCTTCTGTCTGGCAACCTCTGGATGGGTTAACTGGTGGGCCTCTTCAAATTGCTGGTTCTCTGGAGCACTAGTAGTGTTAGCGTACTGAACAGCAGAACCTGCAGGTGACAGGTGTTAGGAGACTTCAGGCGGGGGTGTAAAGTTCAATTAAGGTTTAATTCTTGCACAAAACCTAGGTCTTGAACTCACCAATCGGTCCAGCAGAATCACTGATCCACAGTGCTTCATCTGGACTTTCTTCTTTAATTGTGAAGGAAACAGTGGCATCTTCAATCTCAGGAAACTACAGAAAAAGGGGAAGGATTACCTGATTTGTTTTTCTACTTGGGAACATTTAAGATGTATGGTGATAATGTAGAGATTGAAACACCGGAATTTTCCAAATTAAGTTTTAAATTTCACTTCTTTTGACTTTGTTTTCCCCTCTACAAACAACTAACTCATTATTAATCCATCATTTTTGGTGTTTTTAAACCATTTTTCAGCTTTTTCTATTGTAACACGGCTACCTGCCATAAACAGAAACACCTATGGGAGTGATGGCACATTAACAAAGTCTCAGCAATGAAACCAAAACTATAAGATTAAGAGGTGACATTTCCGCAGCGAGGTGACATTTATCATACAACTGACACTATTAGTATTACACACAGGTTTTTGACCCAGTTTTTGAACTAATGTCAGCTGCCCATTTTTTTCTATTTTTCTCTATTTTTTTACAATTTGTGGAAAAAAAAATAAATACATCCACTAAAATTTCTGGCTTTTTTGTTTAGACAGGCAAACTTTTAATTCGTTTGGAAAACAAAATAAAGATGACGCTTTAAGATAAAGTTACCGTTTCAATCATTTACAGTACAAAAACAGCAACAGCAATTACTTTAAATGGTGCATGAGGGCCTAGCAGAAATACAGTGAGGTCCTTCTGAGCCTCTGAAAATGGGGGACTGCATAAAAATGCCCATAATTTCTGAAAGCTTGATGCAACAGTTTTGTTAAACCCCTTTGAATTAAAGGCTGAAAGTCTGCACTTTCACCACATCTTGATTGTTTGATTTAAAGTCCACTGTGCTGGTGTACAAAACTACAAAACTTTTATCCACGTCCAAGCACTGTAACTTTTTGTAGGCTTTTCGGAAGTGTTCATCAGTCTGCGTGTGAAAATTTCTGATCACTCTAACATGAAAGATTTTTGAGAATCCCCTCAATGCAAACTCAACAGATGACCTCACACTATATCTAAGCAGTCTTTAATATAAAGTAGAACTCACAGGTAAATAAATGACTATAAGCGACCTTACTGCAGAGGCAGCGAAACAGCGCAAAACCACAACACTTCCACCACTAAACTTCACAGATGGTGAGCAGTTTTTCTCATGAAAAGCTGTCTTTTGCCTACATGTCTACTGTTACTGCAGCTATACAGCTTTACTGTTTTTTATTTTTCTGATGGTAACACTAACATCTAAAGAATAAATGAATAAATGCTAAAGTTTTTGCAAGACTTCTTGTTGCATCAATAAATCTGCCCCTGGTTTGAACTGACCTTCCACATGTGGGGGATTTTATTTCATATCATTTGGAGACACACAGGCAGTACAAGTTTTTTTGTTTTGATTTGTTTGGGTTTGTTTTTTGATGACAACCACAAACTTCAACAGCAAAGAGAACAGCAGAGCACAAACCTCACAGCTTTCAGCTGTCACTGTTAAAGGAAGCTCAAATCGCTGACGCCTAACCTGGAACCACTGATTTTAAGTAGGTGTGTGACACATAGAGGGGTAACAAAATCACTCTAGAGGCAAATCTAACCCCACCATAACCATCATGAAACACCTACAGGTGCTTTTTTGAAGAAAAGGAATCAAATTAACCACAAGGGATAAAATTAACAGTTTGTTGACTTTTCTCCAAAACATTTTTTTATCCTTCAATCACCATTTTTGCTGTTACAAAATTATGACTTAGATGTCACTTCATGGTTGTTTAAATGCCAGGTTTCTCTTTTAAAATATCTAAATAAGTGTAGTTACTTTTTCCATGTAGCTGGTATGTTTTTAAACTGTGTAAACATTGAAATTTGCAGCAACATGTTCATTTTATGTATGACTTCTCTAAACAAAAAAGTTTTTTTAAAAAAAGAGCAAATGTTGTCCAAAAGGCAACAATTATTCGAGCATGTAGTAAACACAGACCTTCATATCTCCTGCAGGGTGCGGACAGTTGCTCCCCACATCAGTTCCTCTGTCCATGTAGTTTTCTGGTTGCAGAAGGAGAGAAAAATCTCAATTTGAAAGCTCGACCCGAGGAAAAGTAGATATTAATTGGAGGGGGAGTAAACTACCTCGAAATGCATTTTTTTTTAAAAATAATAAGCAGAGGTTAATATAAAACACACCAGCGGTGGCTTTTTAAATCCAATTCTTCCTGCGTTTTGTTCTACTTCTACATTTAGATGCACAACACACTGAGTTGTCAGTTGGCACAAACAGTGATGAAAATCTTACCGAATCCTCGCTGCAGCTGCGCATTTTTGCTCTCCATCATCAGCAGTTTCCTCTTCAGCATCTCGTTCTCGCTCTGCTTTCGGGATATTTCAAGATGCAGAAACGCACATTTGTCATCGACTAGTTTGGATATCTCTACCACTGCTGCCTTCACCAGAACCTCCATTATTGAGGATAACTGTGTTTGAAAGGGAATGCACGTCGCCATGTTGACTCATTCAAAGTAATATATGCCAGGTAAATGAAGAATTAGTAAGTGCTTCAAAGCAGTGGTTTAAAAAAAAATGTGAAAAGAAGCGACGCAGTAGAAAATTTTTACATCCCTGTGAGCATCATGCTAGCTGAAACCTTTCTTCCGTGTGGCGGAGGGCTTTACCATAAATACACGAATAGAGGCGCGGTGGGATAACAGGTACGAGGCCTTCATCCTTCTGAGTCATCACCCATGGGTGTTAAATTTGAGTTAAAACTGCACGTAGCAAGGAAATTGTGGGTTAAGAAATAAGATAGAGATAAAGGTCAAAGACCAGCCCAAAGATTAATTTTGATTCTTGTTGTATTTAATTGGGAAATATGCCACATGGTCTCAAAAAACAAGTCAGATTGTATTTACAAATACTAATTGCAGTAGTAGTAAAAACTAAAGAAAGAAAGAAAGATAGAAAAGAAATGTTTGAATAAGTAATCTCCAACAATACCTAAATGAAAGTTCAGGAAGTGTGTGCAAATGGAACAACAGACCTTCTCTCTGGGACTCCAGGACGTCAGTACAATATTTAGAAAATACAGGAAAACATATATGGATACCTTATCTATTTGATTTGTTTTTATATGAATTTGTTTGGAGACCTTTTTTCTGTGTAAGAAGAACCAGTGAAACAGATCTCTGGATACAAATGATTACCAGACCAATCATACCTCTAGACTAAACCATTAACATATCTTTGACATGGTGTGTTATCCTTCTGGAAGCGGCCATCGGTAGATGGGTACACTGTGGTCATAAAGGGATGAGCAAGCAACAATACTCAGGTAGACTGTGGTGTTTAAAGAAAGCTCAATTGGTACCAAGGTGCCCAAATTGTGCCACACACTGCGACACCAGCAGCAGCAGTCCGAACACCAATTTTTCCTCAGACTGTGACCATAAAATCTGATTGTTGCAACAGAAATCAAGACTCGTCACTCATATTGTACAGTTTTGGTGAGCCTGTGTGAATTATAGCCTCAGTTTCTTGTTTCTTGTGTGCTGTTTTCAAAAAAGTTTGAAACATACAAAACAGATTTGAGAAATTTAAATCCAGCCACTTGTGGCGGGTCACAATTAATAATTAATAACACAATTAATAACTTTCATTGAGACCACCTTTCACTGTCAGTTTAAAGACATTGTTGAATTGTGCCTTTGCCACTGCCTTCGACTCAGAATGAAGCATACAATAAACTTGGAAGAACCAAAAGCAACGTGCACATTGTTACAGGGCATTTGCGGCAAGCAAAATTTTAAATGTTTATGGCTTGGTGCCACAGACAGTTGATGGTCTCTAGAAGTAATAACTCTCTTCATAATAGCATCTCACAAGCCTTAATGTGATAACTAAAAACTCCACCTACTCATCCAAATGTGCTTTACGGCTGGATCCTAAGAAACACAACATGACAACAACCAAAATGCTGTTATTGGGGTTCCAGATCAGGGTTTTACAAACCAATCAAGGTAGCCACGGTAACATCGCCCATCTTTGAAATCTCCTCATTTTAATGTCAACTACACAACTGAAATTTAGTGACTGTTCTTATTACTTATTAAGAGCTTATTACTGAGTTCATTACGCCGCACAAACATGCTACACATAGAAACTGCATAGTGAGGAGTCAAAATCCCTCCTGAACTACAGGTAGACGCTGGCATGAGATGTCAGAGAGAAAGATTCCTCACGCTTAAATAGACTTGGTGTGATGTGATGTCTGCCTCAACTAACTCACAGGCTTTGCTCATCAGCCATTCATCATTCCCAAGTCACACACCACCCCAGTTTAGAATATCCAGTTACAATAGCAGACGTATCCAGGGATCATATAAATTATAAACTAGTGAGTTAGCATCTTAGTAATTTGGAAAAAAAAAAAACAACTTTATGTCAAAGGTCCCATCTGTGATTTGAGACCTTATAAATTTTGTGTAAATTAGGGTCCTTCAAGGATCCCTACAGCGTCCTCTTCTGTTATCCAATTTTACATTTTTTCCATGAATATGGAAAAACTGAAAGACAAAGAAGCAAGGTAGGAGATGTAACAGAATGAAGATAAGGAAGAAATCAGCACTGGAAAGATTTAACATTTAGTAATTACTTATTTAGACTGGTCAATATGAAAAGAATCCACAACTCAAACAGAGAATTTTGCATTTATTAGAAAATACAAAAGAAGAAAATTACATTTTGTTATTCACATATTAGTCATCCTTTAATATGTAATCCAACTTCATGTACAAAGTGAATTTAAATCTTTCCACAACGGCCATGGGTCTCAGCAGTTGTTGATCTTGTGTAATAAACCACTGTATTAAAGTAAACAGAAAACACTTCATATAAGGAAGGGGAAAAAGTATAAGAGGTTTACTTTGTGATGCACTTTTCAGAGGCATCAATACTGCAGTGGCAGGTTAGGAATTTCATTCCCATGGAAAAAAACAAAACAAACAAAAAAAAAACCAAACAAACAGAAGCACTGGTATGATACAATAAATGATTTAGTGTCACAATGCCTGCCTCAGACAGATAGTCTTTCTGTAGGCTTGGTCGGTGCTATTTTAATGGCCTCTAAGTTCAACCACCGGCTTCTAACAATTCAGGACACTGTTGTCTAAATAAAATACTCAACACTGCTTTAGTAACTAGTTTCTGGCTTAAGTCTTTGACCCAGGTCATAAATAAAAATAAATTTCACACAATAAATATCAACGTAGGTAGGTATAGCTGGTCAAATAAACAAAGAGAAACTTCAAAGTCTTTGACCATTTGAAATTCTTGATAGTCACCACAGATGTAAATGAGGTATTTAATGCACAACTTTCTCTTTGATTCTTCATCATTAACTCTCATCCTTTCATTTCTTCATGGAAATAGTTTGGGGTTTTTTTAGTTAGTGGAAAATGTCACATAATTGAAATCTTGGCTCGACTGAAAAGTTAAAGACTATCCATTTGTAATTTGTCTTGTTTAAGACCAAACTCGCAGAATGTGGCACTACACTGCAAGCGCAAATTTCATGCAACTTTAGAAGATACCGTGATTTGAGGTTCAGTGTGCAGCCCATAAGAGGACAGAAAGAAAATACTGCAAAGCAACTATTTGAATGTCTTCGGCTAAATTTAAAACTTACCTTATAGTAACTTCTACAACTGTTAAACTCCGTGTGGGAGAACTAAATATCAGCCCATATCTTAAAATTTATTTTACTGATGCAAAGTTAAATTATTTTACTTTAACAGCAATGGCATGATGTCTCAACCAAAGCTCAGACAAACTGGTCCAGTATACTTGCTTCATTATATATGCTATAGTATGGAACAGCAAATAAAAGAGCAGAAAGCTCTAAATCTCAATGTAATGTGTTAAAATAATGCATGCACTTGTACCAATAAAAACAATTAAATATTTTCAAATTGACTATGATAATGAGAAATTAAATCTATGATTGTAACCATTTTGTCTATCTTTTAAAAAAGTTATTCAAACGTAAAAGACAAATTTTAAGAAGCAAGGCCCTTTAAAATTCCATCAAAAAGCTGAACAGTGTCATATGGGTCGAGGTAATGGTTGATTACAGGACTGTTCTGTCTACTATAATAAAATAAAGTACTTTCGACACAAAATAAATGTCTTTGAGTAGTTTACATTAAAAAATGTTGAAGTTCTGCACTTAAATAACAGAAAAAGCTTTTTGTTAGTAGCTTGTAAATATCAAACACTTGTTTTTGGCCTGTTACTTAAAAAAAAAAAAAAAGTTAGTAACATATAAACTAATGACAAGTCTGAGTAATTGCTCTGTTTACAGACAAGAAAATCTGACAGCTTCTAATGTTTCTCCCCTATAGAGACATAATGGATTCACTTGTGCAAAAATGCTCCTGTTTTTCTGAATTAATGAGACCAGTACATGCACATGCTGCAGCACTGTTTGTTCTGTCTGTGCTGCTGGTAAACTCAGGCGCCAGATTTTGTTTAGATGCTAAAATGGGTCATTTTAGCCCATTAATAGGTGGTTTTCTAGGCTTATATAATTCACCTTTATGAAAATAAAGGTGTTGCAGGTGCATAAATGCTAAAAATGAGTCGTTTTATCAAAACAAAGAAACATATTTCATTTAAGATCTCAAAAGAACACAAAAGCTTGATTTCTTGAGCAGTAATGATGATTCCTGACTCCCCACTTAGTGTAACACGGTTAGAAATGAGCTTCCTTCGAAGGGTGGCTGCCCTCTCCCTTAGAGATCGGGTGAGAACTTCAGCCATCAGGGAGGGGCTCAGAGTAGAGCCGCTGCTGCTTCACATCGAAAGGACCCAGTTGAGGTGGTTCGGGCATCTGACAAGGATGTCTCCTGGGCGCCTCCTGGGTGAGGTGTTCCGGGCATGTCCCACTAGGAGGAGCCC
>VUQG01011527.1:31122-43422 GCA_015106755.1 Etia nguti | reverse complement strand
AAAAAAAGGGAATAAAAAAAAAAAAAAAAAAAAAAAGGCACTTGCATGAATATATGTGAATGGGTGAATGAGGCTTGTAACAAGAAAAACCACTTTTGAGTTCTTAAATAGATTAGAGAAGCACTATATAAAAGTACCAGACCATTTACTATTTACAAGTCAGCCAGTCCACCGTCTCCCCAAGACCTCACAAACCAACTACGACCCTTCTGTCAAATCATCAGTGCCACTGTTCCCAGCTCCAGTCAATACCTCCCCTATCGTTTCAGGACTTTCAGTGGTGGGCTTTAAGCCAAATTGCTTTTAACTATAATTAATTAGTTTTTATTTGCATGAATATAATTTATGCAAAAAACATGACTTAATATAATGTAAATTTATCTAGTAGCAAATATTTTTTTATGGTGCAAGGCTCATCTGAATTAAAGACTAGATTTAATTTAAAGCACACTTAAACACCGTTCAGGCATTTGGAAAAATTAATATTAAATATAGGTTTCCTGTCCAGACTGAATATAAATGACAAACTGATGTTTTTGGCCAGAATTTGGCCTGCGGGCATCTCGGGATCTCCAGGAGGAACTGGAGAAAATATTGCTGGGAAAATGACGCCTGAAAACACTCAACCCACTGTCACTGCAACTTCAGAGGTGTGAATGAAAATGGTGGTTGGACTAAGGTCTGCTACGACATCGACTACGACTATAGTGTTCCAGTTATTTAATTAATGGATTAGTTCATCAAAAATACGAAGATTTTATTATTCTAAAGTCATTTTAGTCTTTATTTAGGGAAAAAAAAAAACAAACCCAAAGATTAAATTGGTACATGTTCGCAAATTAGAGTCAGGTGTGTTTCTGTGCTTTTTTTGTGAGCTCCAGTTTTTTGTTCAGCCCTTATCAGAGTGTCAGTTCACACCAGAAGTGGAGTGTTTAGTATGGGAGGGGTCTTTGATTTTGAAAACTGACCAGATTCTCCACCTCCCTCATCTGCTCCGTGCAACTTGAGGCGTCTACATCAAAAATAGACCCGGCTCCATTTTAAGCAGCACTGAAACCTCAAGTCACTCCTACAATGCTTCTGAATCACATAGCAGCACATCTGGTGGAACTGTAATCATCATTTTGAGTGGGTACAATTAGCTCCAGAGGCTTCAGAGCCAGAACATGCAGCCATGTTTGGTAGATTCACGGGGTTAGCAGGTTTCGACTTCACACTACAGAAATGGTTTAAAACTGCAAGGCGAGCCCCACTGGCAGCCACAGAGCAACTGAGGGTTGAGGGGAAATTAAAATTATTTATTTCATCATTTTGAATTTATTTGTTTATTAATTGGGTTAAAGGAATATTCTGCTCACCCTTAATTTAAATGTTAAAAAAAACTCCTTTTTTATTGTTAATGACTGATAAAAATATGAGGTGTAAACATCTTTTGGTTTTTTGAGCAGGTCATACCTGAAAAGGTTTCCTAAGACCAAAGTGATCAGCTGGAAAATAGGAAAATAATGCTCCTGCTTCTTTACCATCAGCAGTTTAAGCTTTAAGCCGTTTAAAACATAAGCAGTTTAAGCTTTAGAAATTCTTTCCTTTCAACACCTGCGGGGGAGGAAACTCGCGACCCCTGCTTGACAATAATCATGATGATGCCTAAGAAGACATCTGGAAACAGTTTGGATTTGACGCCACACATGAACACATTGAACACAAAGTTATGGTGGCTTACCAACTATGCTAAATACTTTGAGGGAACCCCTGAAATAATTTATTATGTTTCATCTGCCTGCAAACACAGAGGGTCATTTTTGTCCTCAGTGTCGCTTACTATGCTCTGCTAAGATGAGCAGAAAATAAGCTGAAAATTGGTTAATTGCCGGAAGGTCTTGAGGGCACTGAACATCTCAATAGTGTCTCGTTACATGCATGAACTGGGATTCGACCTCAGTAACTAATATCCAGTGGATCTTGTACAGAGGCTGGTGGTCTTGCCCTGGGTAGCACAGAGCTAAAAATTGGTTCTATGAGGCAAGCAGGGGAACTCGGGTGTTCATTGAGACCCTTTAAGTCACCTTTCCCTCCACTCACTCACTATCGTCACACCTAAACCACATCATTTTTCCTGTGCTTACCGACTTCAAACTGTGAACCGAGACTCGGAGACAGAAGATAAAAATAACACACCACGGCGTACAACTAGCTACTAAAGTGTCATGTGAGTGACATGAACCTTCAAATTAAAAGATAAAATTACTACTTCTATATATTATGTTTCATATAAATTACATATAATTTTAAACGTGAAATCACACAAGTCTTTAATCTTTCATTCATTCTTATAAGTAAAATCTAAATACTGTATGCTGGCAGAGAGCCAATGACCCCAGGCATCCAAGCTTGATCCTACACAAATCCGTGAACTTCCCTAATCCTGCCCTGCTGAAGAATTGTTTAGCAATGCAGTAATTCCCCACCAACCAAACAGCCACCGGTCCTGACCTCCTTCAGTAGGAAAACAGAGGAAAGAATGTCTTCATTCGACAATTTAAATCCAGACGTTTATCAGGAGGATACTGCCTGAGTGCGCAGACCATTATGCAGCAACACCCTGATTTACATGTACCTCCAAACTACTGGAGACTTGAAAACGGCCAAGTGTAACACAAAGTCTTTTGGCTCTTCTGACAGCAACAGTGATTGTGCACTTACTGAAATATTTGAGTATGTACGACAGTTGTTTTCACAACTTTTTCTCTGCTCATGTTCAGACTGTTAGAAAAGCACAGAAGCAGCTTAACTGGGTCCAGTGCTGTTTTCCCCCTGAACCTTTTTAGATCAGTGGAGCTGTGCTGGATATTTAATGGGCTTTCATCTGTCGGTGTAAAGTTGCACTCGAGTTAATGATGGTCCCATACCTGAATGGCATTATAATCTAAAAATCAGGCAGATTTTCTGCTAGTAAGAAACATTCTGAAGCAGATTTCCTGTTGTGTTAGAAGTGAGAAAAGGCAGCTTCGAACGATTTTGTGACACGTTCTTTTTATGGTTGTATGAAGTTCCTGTGTGAAAATAGCTCATGATAAATGTAAGCGCCATATTTATTTATTTTTTGCTTTGCCAAACCTGCCACCAGTACGGAGAGCTGTCAATCAGTTTGTATTTCTTCAAAACAATGGCTTAATCTGACAGAGAGATTGCCTAGGGCAGAGTTTTTGACTGTGGTTGATGCTCCTGAAAAACTATAATAAGAAGCTTTTGTGTTTGTCTTTGTGTCTGAAATCATCTAAAAGAGCTTCCTGCATTAACCATTTTGGTCGTTTTTGGAAAGCTAGTTGGTCGACACACTGTTCTTACACAAAATCTGCTTGTTTCTTTGTCTGCCAACTACACTTAAACAATCATGACTTGAGCAACAAAACTTGGAAGACAGGTACATCTAAAGCTGGAAGCAACATGGAAGAAAAAAGTGAAGAGAAAAGGACATGAACGACATTTGGTGACTTCAGGTGACTACGAGTGAAATAACTGCTGGCAGTTGAAGTGGGGCAGGACTCGAACATTTCTCAGCTTCTAGGTGAGCGATTGACATGACTGCCAATGAGAGTACAGGAAACTGTTGACTGACATACAATCTTAGAGAGTTACCAAGGCAACCAGAACCTGGAATGTCAGCAAGTGAGCAGCCGTCAGCTTCACAGCAAAGTGCAACAAGCGAAGCGCTATCAAGTATCTCTATCAAGTATATGGTGCCATCATGTTGCCTAGCAACCACCAAACAATAGGTATAAATGACCAATTATTATCATCTATGCACCTATAACACCTTATAAAAAGTACTGTATAATTTTAAGTTCACAATAACATCTCATTTAGATCCACAAAGACTTATTCGGGCATGTCATGTTGCCTAGGAACCACCTAGCAATAGGCTAAAATGATCAATTGTTAGTATTTATTTATCTACGACACCTTATAAAAGCATAGCATGATTGGACTGCGTTCCTGCACTGAAGAAATATCTCTAAAATTAGAAACATCCTGTCTCAAAGTGATGCTGAAAAACTTCTAGGCTCAACTATAGTAATTCATTAACAGGCTTTCCTCTCAGGTATTACTCTAAGGAAGAAGTTATTTGTTATACTACTTGTTACAATACTTTCATGTTACTCTGTAAAATAGCTGAAACACACTGTCTCATAATCACCATTTAACATTATACATATTCTTCTCACATGCAAGGTCTTGAAGAATCAGGCCCAGTATTATCTTAAAGACCTTATAATACGATATCACCCCATTAGAGCACTTTCCTGGTTCTTAGGGATTAAAAAGTAGAATAGGAGGCAGAGCCTTCAGCTTTCAGGCCCCTCTTCTTCTCTTCTTAAATTTTTCCTTTTTGATAAAGCATATAGTTGGGGCTGCTGAACCCTCCCTTTGTTATACTGCAATAGCTTGCTCATAGGAGCTTGTCCGGTTGTTGGGGATTTCTCTCCGTTATTGTTGGGTCTTTAGCTTACAATCAAAAGCACCCAGATGCGACTGTTGTTGTCATTTGTTTCCATATAAATTAGATTGAATTTAATTTTCATTTCACAGCCAAAAATACATAATGTCAAATAATACTATACATGGGGATGTGCTATTACAAGAAATAATATTGCATGATAAATATCTTTAAAAGGCATATATCAGCAAAAAAAGAAAAAAAAAAGGAGTCAGCAAACAGGGTGGGAGCAGTTTTAGATGAGTACGTGAAAAATATGTGTCTATACCTGCACCCTCAGAATAGTTTGCTTGTTCAGTTGTCAGAAGCTGAGTTCAGTGCTTGAAAGCACTGAAGATGAACACTGTGTTCATTTCCACAACAGTTTCTTAACCACAAGCTTTAATTGACCAAGTGTTTCACCGATGAGAGCTGGTTACAATCCAACTTAATGCTACAAATCAAAAACCTCATAGTCAGAAGCATTTTACTTACATCTTCTGTGAATCTTTGTGTGCTCCTTGAGGCTGCATTTCTGATTGAACCGCCTCCCACATATCTCGCAGCGGTACGGCTTCTCGCCAGTGTGAATCCTTTTATGTCGCTCAAGATGCCCCGCGCGCTCGAAACATTTGCCGCAGTACGGACAGATAAAGCCTTTCTTAAACATTAACCTCTTTACCGTCCTCCTCCGTACCGTGTTGTACGTGTTGCGGTACAGACTATAACCCAGTAACCCACGGCCAAAGTGGTTCTGCTGAAATCCACCAGAGCTGCTGCAAGACACGACCAGCCCACTGTCCAAAGACGATTCGGGAAGACACGACAGGGAGTTCTGTCTTAAACTTAAATAGTCAGAGCTGTTGTGTCCAATCTCATTTTGTGTCGTCGATCTCCACTGTCCACTGTCATACAGAGGCAGCTCTTCTCCCGGTTTGTCGGACTGTCTACTGGCCTCTTGATTTTCCTCCTCCACAGGTTCACATTTGACCTTCACTTCAGGTACAGACAGGGTGCCGGGTCCATCATCAGCACGCACATTTTCAAGAGAGTTCTTCGCATCACCAGCACCACCCTGGCTTTCTGTAGAAAGACAAACATTGATGTTATAACCGAATTAAACCATCACTAACTTAATTCCAAAACAATTAGAAGCCGGAGGAAGTAATTTCCCCCAGACTGACGGTGAGATATGTGAAATGACAGAAACAAACCAATAACATACATTAAAGTGTTGTACCTTTAAGTCTTCTCCAAGATGAGAGTCAAGAAAGACATTAGTTGAATGCAATTTGTTCATCTGATTTTGTGTTTACACAAACTTCTGAGCTGAATTTTATGAAGCTTAATGGAGAGGTGAAGCAGTGGCAAAGAAAGAACAAATTAAACTTTGGTTTGTTATTACCCTCTAAAAGTTTGCAATATAGGACATTGGTCTTGGCAGAATATGGACTCTGCACGCACCACTTTAGTTTCACATTATTCAAGTTTTGAAATCAAGTTCTTGATAAAACTTGCAAAACTGTTACATGGCAATATCTCCAAACACTGAACTATGCGTGAGTTTAAAACTTTTCACAAAGTGCACATATTTATTTTGGTCCTCATAAATAGCAAAAGTGTTCTGTAACCCGTCTTAACAAACCAGAAGTTATTCTTGTGAATGGCATGTAACTAATGAGATCTTGGAGTAAATGTAAATATGCCCATTCGGATTTTGTTCAAGAATCTAATCAATCCTCTAAGGATTGTGTTTCACCAGCTTGACTGTCACAACAGCCAGATTAAAGCTTAAATTTGGTGGGTCCCTACATAGTGCTTTTATACTCTAAACAAACATTTAACATGCTTTTTACTACAAGCCTCATTTAATTCAATTCTATTTATGTAGCACCAAATCACAACAACAGTCGCCTCAAGGCCCTTGATATTGTAATGTAAAGAACCTACAACAATAGACAGAAAACCCCAACAATGAAATGATCCCCTGTAAGGAAGCGCTTTGGCGACGGTGGGAAGAAAAACTCCCTTTTTAACAGAAGGAAATTTCTGGTAGAAACAGGCTCAGGGAGGGGCAGTCTCCCATGACCACACATAGTGAGTGAAAAGAGGTGAGTGAACAACAAATACTCGACTTAGGCCTATTGTAGTATAACTAAGGGAGGATTCAGGGTTAACTGATCCAGCCCTAACGATACGGTTTATCATTAAAGGGAAAACTGAAGTGTAATCTTAAAAGCAGAGAGGGTGTCCGACTCTCAAATCCACACTAAGAGCTGTTTCCACAGATGATGCATCCCATTTTACTTTTAAACATCCTAGGAATCACAAGTCAGCAATCCGAGAGCTAAGTGCTCTATTGGGGTCTTTAAGATAAGACACGGCCTGATTATTCAGACAACCCCTGGTGGTCCTGGCAGATGGTTGACCTTCCCTGAGGACATTCTGACGAAGATTTTTTCCTCTTTAAAAGAGAGTTTTTCTTTTCCATCGTCGCCAAGAGGGTTGTTTGATTAGGGTCTTTACCTTACAATAATAAAGCGCCCATTAGCGACTGTTGTTGTGATTTGCATTATATAAATAAAATTGAATTGAACCAATGTTGTATGTGAGGAGAAGGACTGTAAAATTCAATTCTGGATTTAACAGGGAGCCAACAAAGAGAAGCCAGTGTGAGAGAAATATGCTCTCTTTTTCTAGTCCCTGTCAGTACTCTCACTGCTGCATTTTGGATTAACTGAGTTTTTAGGACAGCCTGATAATAATGAATTACAATAGCCCAGCCTAGAAGTAATAAATGCATGAACTAGTTTTTCAGCATCACTCTGAGACAGGATGTTTCTAATTTTAGAGATACTGCGCAGATGTAAGACAGCAGCCCTACATATTTGTTTAATATTGCCCATTGACTCAGAGCTTTCAAACCATCTCTCACTCTGATGGATTCATTGGAGGAGCCAAGGATTCAACCACCCACCCTTCAATTAACAGACGACCTGCTTTATCACCCAAGCCACAAATCCATTAACTGTACACCTTACTAAATATGTGAATATTAGTAATATGTAAAAGCACCACTATCTCGACTTGTTGTACATTTTGGAAAGCTACAGCGCTTAACACATTTATTACACAACCATCCAATATACGATTTATGCCACAGCTGCCCTAAATTAACAGTAATTACTAAAAATCATTCTTTATGTTTCTGTAATGGTTAACCCACTCAAATCCACAAGCTCTTTTACTGAATTGATATTTGTAATATTTTAACATAACTATTGTTGACATCCAATAACTTTTTAATTTGGTTTTACAAAAAAGCAGCCAAAAATATTACTTTTTTAAATTAAGATGACAAATTACTGTTATTTACTTGCATTCACGAACAAAAAAATAACATAAATTTTAATGGTTAGCTGTTTGATTAATTTCTGACTTCTCAAAGAAGTCCAGTGTGCCAACTCCAGTGTGAGTAATCAAATGTGAATTCAGTCATTTTTTGTTTTAAACATGTTTTTGACCGATTTCTAAAATATGTTCTTTCTTGTATTTAATGACAGTTAAGCAATAAATATGTTAAGCACAACTGGTGCACTGACCACTGCATGGTCCACCCGTGTAAGTAATACTGTATATTCTGACCTGTGTGAGCAGGCGGGATAAGACTTTGACTCATGAAACAAACCAAATATTTGTACCAAATGTTCTTCACAATGAAACGAATCACTCAAAGACCCAACACAAAGTCAGAGAATAGATTTGTGTATTTCATCTCTGTCCTCAGAAAAGGTCCACATGGCATCTGGACAAAAATCTATTTCTAAGAAACTTCTGCTAATATCTTATCACAAAGAGGAGAAACAATTTTGTAATACTTACATTTTTTCTTTACACTATATAACTGCAAACATGCCAGCTCATTAAAAAGACCTATTTTGGTCCTCATGTCCTGCAGCCAAAAGATAAATGATCCAAAATGACCACTGGAACGATTTCCCATATTATTGCAGAGCAAATAAAAGGCAAACCCTTGTGCTGGGGGATTTTTCACAACGTGTCAACACAAACATTTGTTCTTAAATTATTTTTACTCTAGAATTTAATAAAGTATTTCTCTACCTTTACATAACCCCTTTATAAAAGTTTTAAAACTGAGATTTGTGCATTTTCGTCCCTGACAAACCCTGCATCAGTGTACCAGTAAGTTGGCACCCCTCAGCAAAGAGGTGCCAGGTTAGCACGGCAGCTACAGGGTGTTGAGGTGTGGTTTAGCTCGGGTCCAGCTCACCATCTCTCCCGCGGTGGTCGGGTCTCAGGGTCACCGACTGCTGGGCTGCTCTCAGCTCGCCGTGCAGGAGCTCGATGTTGCTCTTCAGCTTCTTGATCTCGTTTTCACGCTGGCACATTTCCAGCCGCAGCACCACCATGCCATCCTCCACAACTTTGGCGATTTCTGCCACGGCTGCTTTGGACAAGGCATCAATCACGGAGGCGATCTGGGAGCGCAGAGCAACGCTGCTCAACATTATCGTGAACCGACCAGGGAGTGAAGGAGGGCTGAACTTTAAAGCCAGAGAAGCGGCTCGGTGGGTTCCACGTCAGGGGGGTGAGTTAACGCCTGTGTTTAAGCGAAGCAGGCCGATGCGGGAGCCGCTGGCTCTTCCCAGCCTGCAGGCATTTCGTTAGCCTGATGTTGGTTTTTAATGAGTACAAAGAGATAAACACTTTCTCGTTTTACGGAAGTGATGACACACATACCGTAAAAACGCGGAGAAGAGCGCAACGCATATTGTCACCGCACTTCTGAGGCTGCTGGACCTTTTTTTTTTTCCAACCCAAAAAAAAAAGAGTCTTCAAAAGACTAAAGTAGTAAGTTTACGAAAATCTAGAAGAAAAACTGCTATTTTCAAGGTTGAGTGCTTTGGAGACAAAGAAAGGCAAAGTGACGTCTTCATTCTCTGCTAACTGCAGGTTTTCCCAACCTTATAAACAGTATATTTGCATGACTGAAATTAGCACCACTGACTAACAATGGGCCAGACCCACGAAAATATCGGTAGATCAGCAGTTTCTGAGCTACTCAGATTAGCCCATCACACACCAACAACCATGCCGCGTTCAAAGTCACTTAAATCACATTTCTTCCCCATTCTGATGCTTGATTTGAACCAATCCTGTTGACCACGTCTAAAGGCCTAAATGGATTGAGCTACTGTCATCTCTGATTAGGTTTTTGAGCAGTTATACAGGTTTATCTAACCATTTGAATCCCAGAGTTGAAAAATGCACCTATAAAAAAATGTTAACATTATAATTTATTGTTGTGTTGTCTGCACTTTGTGGGGGGGTTTTGTTGCTAACAATTTAACAAAAGACAATGAATTATTTCATAGGTATAAACACACACAGAGACACACAATCATAATCCCTGGCGCACTTAAAAGTTTTAACTTTTTAATTAAATGTGTGTAATTTTGATCTGACAAGTAATCTTCAGTCACATACACAGTTTGTCCTGTTAATAACTACGTCACAAGGGCAAATATTAGAAAAGGACCAGCCATTTAATTGGTTCAGACATGTTTCAACAACAGATACCAGTATATTTTCAAGGCACCGTAATTCTTCTGAGTACAGCGACAGCATGACAAATTTACAAACACACCAATCATAGTTTTCTTTGAATATTTTTACAGTCACTGAAGAATAAAAAATTAAGAAAAAAAATAAGGTAGCTGTAACTTTCAAATAAAACATTTTATTGCACAAGAAACTAAAACTGCATAAAAATGACCCAAACACAGAAATGTCTACTAAACAGTAACACACATATGGCTTATGGAAAAAATATGCTTCCACATCTGTGAATTTGAAAGGGACCTGCAGGGTATCATCAGACATCCATGTGCGCTCCAACTACAGTGCAATGTGCTCACTGCATGTGGACTCAAAAGTAGTATAAAAAACGACACACCCTGGTGACCACAGCTGTCCATGTGCGCATCCACATGGGAGCATAATCAGCATCAAGGTTAACATCATTAAACAGACCATTTCTTACTAATGTGCCACAGAGGGCATTTGTATGCACGCAAGCTAACAAAAGAGTCACAATGGAACGGGGAGGGCATATCACAGTTGGTCTCTTCCATTTCCTGCTGGTTTTATTTAAGAGACCATTTTTCCCCAGCCACCAGGTTCAAGAAAAGCTTAACATAATTTAATGGAAAATGTTTTCAGTTAAATGTGCCCACCAGCAAAAATGTCTAAAGAGTGCCGGTTCATATAAGTTGTTGGAGCTAACCACAGAAGCCATTCTCAGAGAAATGAGTGCAGGCACCCTCCAGGAAGCCCCTGACACGACAGGAACATCTACACAGCACAGTCTATGCTGGTGGTATGTTTGGGGAAACTGAAAACAAAGACTGAATATATTCCTCTGAGCCTTTCACACGTCATCAAGCTCTTGCAGTTTCAATGCCTGAAAGAATTTTTTGCTACTCAGACTGCCTTTAAAGGCCATCTAATATTTATATGAGAACACAGAAAAAGAAAATCTTCCCCACCTCTCTAGTAGTTCTTACTCCCAGTCTGAGAATCAATCAATAGTTGACATTTATGGTAATTAAATAACTTTTGCATCAACACCAGAATTTATCAGTTAGTGGTTATTTTTTAGTTTCTGTTTTATTTTTTTCTGTGTCTGTAGGTAGTGGGGGTTGTGGCCAAATAAGGTCAAACTTTAATCTTTCAGACTGATTAAAAGTCAGCTACCTTTGTTTATTTGCAACATTTAGGAATTGTTACTGGTATATGGGGATTCTGAATATCTAATTATAGTTTGCATCCAAATATCACATCACCTCTGAACTTACTTTTACATTTCACATCTACATTTCAAGTTGACCCCAAAATGTGTCTCTATGTTTAAAGAAAATATAGTCATGAGAAAGAGAATGAGCTGCCTAGTTAGTTAGAAAAATTATATAATAAGCTCAAATTATTCATGTCCAGTTATTTACAAATCAATACCTATTATCTATTATCCATCAATACATATTACCCACTTCTGTATGTTTGTTTGTTTTTTTTAAATACAATAATATTCCCTTAAAAGTAAATAATCTCCAGAGCAGTGCTTCTTTTTTAGGTTAATTATGATCATGCTATTAGGAAAAAAAGACGTTCTAACTATTATTTTGGAAAAAAGTTTCTGTTTTTTATGTTTAGATTTCCCAGGAGATGAAGTTTGTCACATTAATGGGACAAATGTCAAATTATATTCATTTGATTATGTGTAATATCTCCAAAAGAGGTGTGCGTCCAACGGAAACGCAAGTCAAAGCAAATGATAAATATAATGACTCTCATCCATCTGCCCCCCTGTAATGCAAATCAGAGGGCTTTTTATGTTTCCGTTCATTCACTCCAATAAAAGTGTCAAAGCACACTTGTAAAATGAAAGGTTCATGCAAATGTTCAAACTACTGCAGTCCATCTCTGAGAGCTGCAGTATCTGATCGCTATCTTCCTTGCAGGTGGATCTCTTGATGTATTTTGAGGTTACCAAGCACCGTGAAGCTTTTACCGCACTGCCTGCAGCTGTACGGCTTCAGCCCGCTGTGGAACCGCTCGTGTCTGAGGCAGTTGTCCTGCCTCGAAAACATCTTACCGCAGATTTTGCAACTAAACGGCCTCTCCCCGGTGTGCACGCTTTGGTGCGTTCTCAGCCTGGTCTTCTGGGTGAAAGATTTCCCACACTCCAGGCACCTGAAGGGTTTGGAGGGTTGGTGGGTGGCTTTGTGTTTCTCCAATTGAGA
>VUQG01011527.1:2879-28221 GCA_015106755.1 Etia nguti | reverse complement strand
TAAAGGCTTTGATTTTGCCACCCCATTTGATTTCCATGCCACCCCAAGAAAATTTCTCTAGATCCGCACCTGTTTATAAATACATTTCACTTACAAATGATTCATACTTAAGCAGAACTTAACCGTGAAACATCACCACATGATAGGGGTGATCATTTATGTTCTAATTTGTAGGAAACGTTTTTTATAAGTAAAGGAAGTTAAAATTTGAGATTTTTTGAATGAGGTTCGTTGGGTCAGTTCCAAATGTTTCAGTTTCTTACCCGTTCGGAGCACCAGGTCCTCGGCTGTCGTCTGCGTGTGTTTGGCCTCTGTAGCTGTGCTTGCAGCTTCTTGGGCTTTCTTGAGCTCAGCCTCTATCAGCTTCAAACTTGCTCGGAGCTCCTGATTCTCGCCTTCCCTCCGACTCAGCTCCAGGCGCAGGACCAGACTCCCGTCCTCCACCAGCTTCGTGATTTCTGCAACCGCCGCCTTCGCCAACACGTCCATGATGGCTGCGACCTGCGCAGGAAACGAAGTGGGAAAAGACATCCTCCGACCCGAAGATTAAGACTCAGCAGGCGTCAGATATAAGCTGTACTACCAGCTGATGCATGTGGTGAGATCCAACTCCTTTGCTGTTATTTGGTTCCCTTCCGGGAAAATTAAAAGGCGGATATGATGTAAAAGGCGACGGCTGTAAAACTTCTAATAAACATAATAATAATTATAAATCTCTCATAACAAACGGAGCAGTGCCTACAATCTCCTCTTCACAAAAAAAACTGTCAAGACTTCGTTACTTTAGTTTAATTTAATGTCATTTTTCTGCTCCTTTCTGTTTAAACCGTTGTTTTGTTTCTATGACTTTACAGCAGAAATAAATAGCAAACAGTTGAAATATATAGAAAAAAAGACACATTAGAGAACAAAATAGTTGCAAAGTTCTTGGAAGTATTGCAAAGAAAAGACTTGGTCTGAATAGAGTCCCTGTGAGTGGCCTGAGTGATCGCGGTTACCCAGACCATGGCTCAGATTGGTGAGTTGGGTGGGCAGGGGTGGGGTGTGGGAGGACAGTGTTTGTTTACAGTCCGAATGGCCCCGGAAAGAAGCTGTGTCTGGAGGTGTAGGACCTGATTGACCTGAGGTGTCGACCAGAGGGCAGTGGGTCAAACAGGTAGTGAGCGGGATGCGAGGAGTCACGTGTGATGGCCCTGGTTTTCTTGTGACAGGAGGATCTGGCGATGGCCTCCATGAGTGGCAGAGGGCAGCCAGTGATTTTTTTGGGTGGTCTTAATTACCCTCTGCACAGCCTTCCTGTTGTCAGTTGTGGCCCCTGCGTACCAAACACCCAGGCAGTAGGAAAGCACGCTCTCCACTGAGGAACGGTGGAAGGCCAGCAGCAGCTTCTGATTCAGGTTATTCTTCCTCAGGACACAGAGTTAGTGCAGCCGCTGCTGGACCTTCTTTATCAGGGCGATGGTGTTGTGGGTCCAGGTGAGATCAATGGAGATGTGGGTGCCCAGAAACCTGAAGATGGAGACAGAGTCCACTCGTTCTCCATTTATAGCGAGAGGGCAGTGGACCTGTCTGTGCCTCCTGAAGTCAATTATGAGTTCTTTTGTTTTAAGGACCTTCAGCTTCAGGTTACACTAGCGAGACAGAATTACGTGTGTGTGAATGAGAGTGAGGAAGGTAGAAAAAGGTTAATATGTAAGGAGCAAAGGTAGTGAAGGTGGATGAGTATAAATGCAAGGGGTCAACCATTAAAAGCAATGAACAGTGCACAAGAGAGGTGAAGAAGAGTGCAGGGAGGGTGGGGTGGGTGGAGAAGAGTGTTGGGGGTGATTTGTGACACAAGGATAGCAGCAAGAGTGAAATGAAGGTTAGCAAGATGGTAGTGAGATCTATGATGTGGGATATATGTTTGTTAGACGGTGTCATCAACGAAAAGGAAGTCAAGTTAGTTTTGGAGTGATTTTTGAAGCTTGAAGAAGTTATTTTCATGATTTGTTGTATTTACCTTATCAGGTTACCTGTCAGCTAAAATTCTGAAGATGTAAACAAATATTATACCAGCAGCAATATTATAACGTAATGATAAAAACTATTTATAACAGCTTTGGCACCAACACTTTTCCATATGTGATGTTTGTTCTGATAAAGGTTAAATAAAGAAGGATTGAAGAACACACAGCATATTGAAAACATGTTTTATTCACACAATGCAAAATAACGTCGACTCTGTTGACATCATATTCCTGCTAAAAGATATAGTCTATGCATCATCTTTTTAAACACACTTGCATTTGGCATCATACCTCTATTTTTATGTACACTTTTCTGTAACGAGAGAGAAAACTCGTTACTCGTGCAAACCGAGTGTAACAGGGAGTGTATTCAATGCGAATATTTTTACTTTTAGATTAGCAACCCTGACTCTTGAAGCTAGCAGTTCATCCAGATGGTTCGTCACACTGAAGCAGCACTTCACCTTTTGTCCCACTTCAGTGTTTGCCATCTGTTTCAGTTTTATTCCTCTTAATATCAGGATTCAAGATGCTGACCGTGTAAATCCAAAAAACAATATTTATTTTAGAAAACTATTGGTAATGACTGCACATCGAGTTTATGCATGCTACAAAGAAACACCGAAACAGCTTAATCAGTTGCCTTACATAGGCAGTGCTGCTGTTGCTGTAATGTATAATGAAATAAATTCACCTGTCTATATAAGAAAATACAGCCTTTAACTCTGCGTGTGGAAAGCTAGTTTGTACAACTCAAATCTCTCCGTCACTTCCCCAGCACCTCTGCCTCTGCCTCTCCTTCTCTCACCCTCTCTTTCTCTCGCCTCATGGTTGCAATGGCCACAGCCTCATCAAAGCACATGCTGAGGGGACTGTTTCTGACTTCAGCCCTGTCCCGCCTCCCCTCCCTCTCCCGGCTGTCTCCTCTGAGTTTTGGACTCTCCTTTTTCTCAGAGCCCTCGTCACTCTGGTCTCCATCCTCTCCTGGGACTCTCAGCGTGTTATCTCTCCCTCTGTCGGCGTCTCTTCTCTCTCTTTGCTGCTGCTGCTGTCGGATGGTCAGGGCGGTGATTCTGCAGTGCTGCGGCTTCGGAGGCACCACCGGCACGGCTTTAACTTGGTAGATCTTCTGCTGTGAGGAGACCAGTGTACTTTCGACACCCTCTAAGGGGCCGTCACTCTTCTCACTCTCTCTTCCCTCTTTCATATCAGAACCGACCTCTTTAAATTGGTTATCTTCACTTGGCGCAGTTTTAAGTTGCTCATCAGCTGTCTGTTTACCATCGTTCTCGTCTTCGGGCTGATCTGAAAATGCTTCTGCTGTGACATGTTCCTGACATTCTTCCTTGCTGGCCATCTTCTCATGAGTTTCTCTCTGGGTCTCATCTTCCTTAAACTCTTGTTGCATTTCTAAACTTGTTAGCGCTCCTTCAGCCGTCTCCATTGGTTCATCGTCTACTTCTATCCTACCTTCTGTCTTCTTTGTCTCTTCTTTGTCATCTCTTACCATTTCCTTCGATCCGTGCTGTTCGTCATGTTCATCTTTTACCAAATCTGCTTGTCCAGCATCACCCTCCCTCTCAGACTGCGCCTTTTCCTCATCCTCTATCACTTCAGATACAATGTCCTCAAGTTCTTCCCAAATGTCATTGTGTGTCCCACAGATTTGGGTATCCTGCTCATTGCCACTGTCGTGTTCTCTGTCAGCTTTTCCCTCTGAGGTTTCTTCCCTCATTTTCTCATCACTTTCCTCTATTTTCAGTACAAACTGTTCGCACATGTCCTCCATTTCATTGCATATCACACCGTTCTCCCCCTCCTCATTGTCTCTCTCTATTGTATCCCCTCCATTACAGCTTCTGGTATGATTTGTTGATTCAGTTTCTTTTTGGTTCATTTCCTGAGATGGACAATCGCTGTGAGCAATTTCAACTACTTTCTCCTCCTCCTCAACGCTCATGCCAGCCACAGTGCTTGATTCATCAGTGTCCTCGGTGACTGGCAGTGGAAACTCTGCACAGCAGGTTGTTGAGGCCTCACTTTCAGCCTCTTTCATAATATCCAGATGTTCCTCTGTTTCTCTGCTGCAGATAAATAAGAGACAAAAACAGTTTAGATGTGTACAGTATAAGTGAGACTTTAAGACATATTAAGGTTTGTTTACAGGTTTTTTTTTTTATTTATCGAATCTAATTTTGAGCTCCTTATTTATTATTACTTGCTGATTTAATTAAAGTTGTAGTAAAATGGAATGAAACCCCTATAAGCAGTTTATTCTTGTAGTATTTCTCAAGCTGATGACACAAACTTTAATGTATCAAAAGAGAATTCCTTCAGTTCATTGTGATTTTCTAATGGAGGGACAGGAAGGACATGCGTTGCTATCTGCCACAGTGTACTTTACATTTTTTTCCACCAGGGGGTGCACACAAGTTTCAGACATTAGCCTTCAAACCATCCAAGTAGTGGCCACTGTGACCACACAACTTAACTACAGGATACTGGAAAACAAATATATGTGAAGCATGCTAGCACTATTTACATCTTTATCATTCACGTGGAATAACGTTTCTCATAAGTAAGGTCAAATAGCCTGTTCATTCTCCATTCTATTTTTGTTTGGCCTTCTCAAGCTCCTGAGGGAAATATCTGGGTGGTTACAGTCTAAAGGTTTCACTGGCTGACTGTTGTCTGGGTATATTCAGATTATTAGGTTGTTTGTTTCTGGAAATAGGGTTAGGGTTAGCAGCAGCTTCTGCTGCTGCTGGACCCGGTTGCCGAGAAAGACGAAAACAATAAGGCGAGTTTAAAACCAAAAATAATGAACTGAAAGATGCTAAAACATCATATGTCAGAGAGGAACTGCAGAACCTGGTCCCATTCTAATTAAACATCAAGCATTTAAGCTACAATCACACATACTGTTGTGGTTATCTGACTCACTGTTAGTGTAAAATAATATATAAAGTAGTTGTTACTGTGCTTTCTCTGTCTGGCCAGTCAGTAAAGATTAAGACAAAATGCACATGCATGGTAACTATACTGATAAATACTAAAATCTGAGACTGTAATCACGACCTTTGCATGTCGTTTTCCAGCTGGTCTCCTTCCTGATGAACTTTAGTTTCCTCTTGTTTTTCTATCATCTCCTTTTCATCCAGTCCATTTTTATCTTCTCTGTCTTTCACTTCTACCTGCTCCCGCTCTCCCGTAGTTGTTTCTGTACATGCCAAATGTTCAGTTTTCACTGACTGGCAGTCTCTTTCTTCAGAGCTCTCTATGTGATGCACAGAAACGCTATCATGAGGGGAACTTTCTTGTCCATCAGTTTCTGGTTCCAACCCAGAGATTGTGTTCAAAAAGAAATCCGGTGGAAGGCTTTTAACAAACATGCTCTCGTCTTCCTCACTACTGTATTCGTTATCATCAATGTCGTCCCCCATAGCCTCATCTTCGGAGGAAGACTCCTCCGGTCCGTGGACAGGCGAGGTCATGTAAGGCAGGCTGAGGGATTTTGTGTGTCGACTGTGCAAGTCGAGGCTTAGCGGTCTGTGTGGATTTGACTCGCTCGGACTTTGAGGGCCTGGATGCAGGCGTGACTGTGGCTCCGGAGGACAAGGAGAAGTCTCAGCTTGTGCCATTGTTTCATACTCATCATCTGAGTGACAAGGAGGTTCAACAGAGAACTCCTGCACCTAATGGGAAAAAAAGAGGAACCATATTAAAAAGTTTTCACAAATACAGCGTAATCCTGCTCCTGTGCAAGTAACCATTTTCTTCTGCAAACCTCCCACTTCTTTTGTGCTAAGAAAGATTTGCAGCCATACAAAACCACACCTGATAAGAGACACTGCAGTCCATATGGTCCATTCCACTGCAGTCCATTTGGTCTAGGAATTCAAAGTTGTCTTGAATGTAGCCAAACATATTCTGGTTGTCGCCCGCCACCTCTGTTGAGTTGAGAACATCAGAAGCATCGAACTCTCCGTTATCTTCATGCTGAGTGTCCTCTGGCTGAAGCTTAGACGTCTCACTCCCTTTCATTTCTGTCAATAAAACAATGGTCAAGGTAAAATATGAGTTCAAACTGAGTAAAATTCATTTGTTGCACTGTACTTGCAGTAGTTTAGTTCTAAGACAGCTGCAGAAAAACAAAGAGAAAAAACAAATTTCTGGTGAAAAGATGAGCGTGAGATTATTGGGCTTATTTTTTGACTGATTCTCAAAATGTGCTTGGAGGAAATAAATAAAAACAAAAATGCTCAAGTATTTTAAAAGGCTACAGTCAAAGGTTGGGGCAAAAAGGACTTAGAGCAGCCAAATGGATTTCATCCTTCAGATTACTCTAATGTGGTAATTTGCACAAAACACATACAGAAGTCAGATTGGCAGGTACTTTATCTCCTGTTAAAAGGCACCACTGGAAAAGTCAAAGGTCCAACGTTTGACCCTATGGGTTTATGAAACTTAGCAGAATTGTTTGTGGAATGTTATATACAACCACATTAGAACTCAGGGTTAAACTAGAAAAAGTTAACAAAGAGAAAAATCACTAGTCTCCCTGGGAGACAGTCATGTGACAGTCATTATTTGCAGTCCTTGTAAGGAAAAATGATCATTGTAATAAAAAAGTTCAAATTACCCATATATTCATCATCTTCAACATCAGCATTTTTGGCGTCATCTTTGTTATCTTCTTCTGAGTTGGACAGGAGGCTTTTGGCTCGTTGTCTCTTATGCTCATCTCCTTTCTCTTCTGCTCCTTCTTCCGTTTTCTCCTCAGCACCACCTGCTGCCACCGAATCCTCTGTCGTCTCCACGTCTTCTTCACTGCTTTTCTCCTTCTGACTTTTCACTTCCTCCTCCACCTTCTTGCTTTCTTCCACATTCCATTCCATTACTCTGCTTACCTTTTTCGCTGCCTTTTCTGCTCCCGCCTTGTCTCCCCCATTTTTGTCTCTGCCTCGGTGTATGATCCTGTCAGCCCCGCCCCCTTGAAGAACCCCTAAAGCCAGGTTAGAAGTGATATGTAGTGGCACAGTAACCAAAGTGGGTCCTGTGATGTGCATGGCTGCTCTCCGACCAGCTTTAGTGGATATTCCTGGAGATCTGGACTGGACAGTATCATTGCCTGCTAATCCTAAACCTTCTGGATCAAGAGCTGTGTAGGTACCCTGTACGCCTGCACCACCGCTTACTAGCCCTGTTCCCCTGCGGTAGGTGACAGCATATTCACTGGCACCTAATCCACCTGAAGATACTGGGAGCTCAGGGACAGAGTGAGGGGTGGTAGTAGCAAGGGGAGACATGTTGGTGGAAGGAGGGCGCTGGCCAGGAGGGCGCCTGGAACCTAAAAATATAATGACAAATATAAGTTTAGCCTAAGTGAAAGGTGAAGTTGAATCTAAATTTTGATATAACCTGTAAATAATCATTTAAATCAACAATGAATCCTGCAAGTTTGACAAAATCAAGTTTATGCATGATTATCCATGTTAAAAGGCCCAACTTTACACCTTGGGTGCTGACTTGATCTCAGCTAATTTCCCTGGGCTGGACTGAACCATGACCTCTTGACTGTATTTGTGCTTTGGGTGCTTTTTGGAGTATTTTGAATGAACTTATCTAATGATGTGGCTTTCTTTGCAGTTACTTGTATTAAAAATCCCTACAAAAGGTCTGTGCTCCAGGTTTGATGAGTGAAAATCTAGTAAAGTATACTTTGCACCAGTGTGGCAACATATTCTCACAGCAGTTTGTAAAATAATCGTGACTTTTAATGTACTGACTCGTGTTCCTGTACACAAATATCCAATTTCTATTTTCATGTTCGCGTACTCAGTTTTTCATTGTATCAGAGGGGAGGTCTTGATGTGTTAAATTTCTACCTACTCTTTTTCAAACATGACTTTGTGTATGTCTGATACCAACTTCATTCATGTATTTTGTATTGTATTTTGATTTACTTACTCCAAATGATCTGATCTTATATATAATTATTTTTTCCAGGTACACAAAATAATTTCCCTCATTTAAATGGAGAAAAGGTCCACATTTGGAGACTCAGGGATTGGTGGTGCTATCGGGTATTTTAGGACACTTATTTTAACGGCTCTATTAATTCTCATTAGAAACCACTCAGTTAGGTTTAGGCATTTAAAGCTACTATGTTAAGGATTCGTCAGAGATTTGTTAGTTCCACATGGTGTTCGGTAGGTTAACTATCAAGAACCACGGTGGCTGCAGTGACTCCAGATATTTTGCCAAGTTTGTACACTATCGAGGAATTTGTCTCGGTGTCAGTAGTACAGAAACAGAATATGTGGTATTTACAGTATATAATATATATATATTACTCTATATAAATACACTCAATAAGAATATATACTAAATACCTACAGATATTAGAATATAAATTAAAAATTAAAATGAAGGTTATGGGTGGGGAGGCAAAATGTAGGTAGAACATGATGTGCAAAGTGCTGTTTTGTATATAAAACCTTAATCAGCCAAGTATTTTAAGATTTACTGCGAGTTTCTATGTCCATTACTTAAAAAAAAAAAAACATAGCCTCATGAAACTGAATGATTCATTTTGATACACTCTCTACATTAGCTGCAAATTCAAGCTAGCTCTCATGGGAAAGAACAAATCAACTGGTGTCTATAAACGTTAACGGATTTCACATTTTGTCATGAGACTGGGTTAAATTCTAGTATTTTCCTTTGTGCTACTTAGGATTAATTTGCAGGTGTCACTCTTTGCATTGCACTGATGCAGTCTATAAATGTTTCTAGCTAGCCATTCTTGCTAGTGGTTGTAGTTAAACCACTAGCATATGCGGTCACTTCTTACTTCAAAATATGGCTTGTAGTTACTGCTTGTAAAGTGCTCTGAGAGGTCAGTAAGACCAGAAAAATTAAAAGCACTATATAAATACTAGCACAGTCCAAAAAAATGAGATGGGGATGGCTTAATTGCTTCAAAGCGGGACTTTACGAGATGTCATGTAAAAAGCGCTTTTATCTTCAAAACATCAGAAAACAAAATCCATTCAACTCTATTGTGTGGCGATGGTGGAAGAAGTTCACAGTTAACTTTTCACTATCGCCAGACGCATTTAAATGAAATTTTATCTACTCATTTATTTCTTATACGTGTAAGCACTGTGAGTTCACATTTTAACAAACCTCGGAGTCTTACAGCTTAATCAAATCGAACAAATTAAATCAACATGTTAAATTCTTTATAGAGAGGAGTGTACATCAAAATAAATATGAAATTCACTTACTTTTTTAACATTTTTACTGCATTTATTTATTATTCTAAGTCACAAATTCATAGTGTTTCAGAAGACGATACCTTCATTTGGATAGGATGGGGAGCTGAGGGAGTCCATGCTTCTTGCAGGTCTCAAAGCAGGCCTTTCTTTCTCTGGAGCTGAAAAAATATAAAAAATATTTCTAAGATAAGTGAGAAAATATATAGAGAGAAGCTTTTGGAACTGATCTATGGGAGACTTAAAACTGATGTCCAAAACAGCAACCAGCAGCAACATCCAGAAACAAACTCTACAGTTTTCTAAAAGTACATTAATAAAATGTGCCAAAACATGAAAATTCATTGTTATAGCTTCAGTTATACAACAATTATTCTATTATATAAATTATATTTACATTTATACATATTTATATTTAAAAGTATGTGAGTTTGAATGTCAGTTTAAATGTTACTATTCCATAAAGCGAAATGAAATTAGAAAACAAACCAAAGAGAATAAAGTTATCAACACGCAAACCTGTTTATGGAAAAGGAGAAATGAACTTCAGTAGGAATAAATGTTTTAACTCATTTCTATGTGAAGGTTTTGTACCTTTGGTTGAAGGTTTGTGTCTTCGCCGTGGATCGGGGAATCGTCCTCCAATGTTAAAGATGGACATCCACTTCCTGCCTTTAAGGGATCCTTTCCTCCTGAAGCGAGTAAGACACAAACATTTGCAAGAAGTTGTTTTCTAAAATAAAAGCATCACTTGCATTATTCCTGAGATAAGCTTAACTTGCTGCTGACTTCAGTTCATCTCATCTTCACCTGATACTCTAAAAAGTGTAAGCAACTAAGCATAAGGAATGGTTTACTCACTTGTCTGTGCCTTCAATGATGGCGTGGTAAGGTCTTATGGGAAGTGGACCATCTCCTGGACTGATGTTCCCATAGCTAGCAGCTGGGGTGGGAACGGGCCTGAAAAAACCTTCCTCCTGGTTGGGGAATGCTGATGGGGACGGGAGGGACTTCCTTCTCTCGTTTGATACGTCTGAAGAGGTCAGAGGAAAGATTTTAGGCAGTGGTACATAAGTTTATCTCTGCACGTGAGTGTCTGTGGATGCATATCTGTGTTCTGACCTTGGTCGGGAAACAGCTGAGGGACGTGTGTGAGAATGAACTCCACCACGATGGACTGGACCCTGACCTCCATGAAGGCCGCAGTGCCATTGAATCCTGTCGCTTCAATGTCTTTAGACCTTTTCATACAGATTGATAGATTGGTTTACTGATTGATTATCAGAACTACAAGACGTGACTATGTGCTAAAGGAGAAGGAGGACTGGATGAAAACAGCAGAAGAACAAAGTGAAGCAGAAAAGGAACAAGGAACAGGTAAGCAAAGGGAGCGGCACATGATACAAGGTTATTGAATCGCATACAATATAAATGAAAATTACTGTAACTTTCAACAGTTTATATATATATAGTATTTTCCCTCAGAATGAGAGCAGGTAGTATATCCCTCAGTTCACAAGAGCACATATACGACACACACTGATTTTGCGGCTGACATTAACACACCTGAGCAGATTGGGAGCCCAGACAATGGCCAGGTTCCTGGCGTGCATGTTGGTTTCTGACGAATACGAGGCCATTCTGACAAGATGACGCATGAGAAACTCCAGAGTCCTGAAGGACACACATGATACATGATCAGCTTTTAAATTGGCAACCTTGTTAGAAACAGTATTATATTACACATCAACCATGTACTGAGCATCTGTTTGGATTCATAAATGTGGGATTAATGGTGGTTTTCCTAAAGGAAATACTGTATCTGGTTAGTTCTTTCCTGTTTAATTGGTAACTGTACTGCACTTTTGGACTATGTGATCCAACTAAGTGAAGTATTTCAGCCATGTTGAACTGTAATGAGACCCCAGGGTAGACCCAGGGCACGCTCTCTTGGCTGGCTTTGGAATACCTTCCATGCCCCTGGAGGAGGAGGTGGTTAGGGAGAGAAGAGTCTCGGCATCTGTGCTTATGTTTCTACCCCATGATAATGGATAGATGATAGCGGACCAAAACCGTGAAGTTAGATTCTGGTCTCCCAGTTCAGCCCATTTACATGTATTTAAGCAGCTTCACAGGATCCAGTGTTATTATCTGTAAATGTACAATTTTGTAATATTTTCCTACCTGGCTTCCTCATGGCAGTGAACTAAAATCTACATATAGAAGAATTTACTAAAGCCTGTAAAAAAAATGTTTTTACCAAATAGTGTGCACTTTGTAAAAGCCCTAAAACTAATCTCTGGTGAAGTAATAAAATTGAGCTGATCTGTTGTGACAGTTGCTGGAGAGAAATAGAAGGAGCTGCCCTCTGCTTCAGAGCAGAAATACAGGTTATTACATAGTAAAAGAGGCTCTCATTGGGATGCAGAGGCCTGTACCTGTAATGAGGTGCCGGTAGCTCTTTCAGGACATCACCGATCTTTACCAGCCTCTCCTCCTCTAGCTGGATGGCCACAGCCTCCTGTAAGAATATGTGTTATTTTCTGTTTTCATGCCTGCAGTAGACCAGTCAAGGATTTTATTTTATTTTTTGCATGTCTGAGATACTCACAGCAAATTTGTCATACAGCTGATATGTGAGCAGAGGGTTGGGCAGCTCTCTGAAATAAGCTTTACACAAAGAGCTGACACAGTGGATATCCTGCAGGTACAAATCCTTGTTCAGTTCAGGATTACCATCACTCTCAAACTCACCCCTGTTTTGAATGATAATAACCAAATATTAATTAAAATATATATGGATTATATTTACAGGTTTATTTACAGGTAAAGGTTTACCACACACACACACACATTTTACCTGAGTTTTTGTATATTGGATGAAACTCCAGACAACCTGTAGATCCCATCAACAATCCCATGATGCTCCACAAACTCACTGCAGCATCGCAGCACCAGTGGAACTGTGAAAGAAGGCTCAAATGAATAACCTGAATATTGATCTAATAAAAGCATGGAACATGTTCAATCTGTCATCTTTAGTTACAAATATTTTTCATATTACAAATTTTATCTCTGTTTTTCCAGTATGTTGCAAAAAGTCTGATGCCATCTATATACTTTATATTTATCTATCACGTCATTTTATTATTATTTTTGTTATTGTATTTTTCTACATATACAGTCAATAAGTATATCAAATCTATAATTTTATAACCACAGTACTTTGTAAAAGCATACTGATGACTTTTGACCATAAAAATTTGCCTGGTTTCTTATGGTCCACAGATCTTATAGGTAATGATCCTTTGGCATCTAGAGGTTCCTGCAGAGCATCATGAGAGACAGACGTATCATTTAAAGAATCCTCAATCAAAACCTATGAAAGACTGTGGTAATGAATTTCATTTCCAGGGTTAAAATCCTTTTTAAAAACTTATTTTAGGGTCAAAGTCACCACACCAATTATACTATATATACAAAATTTATATTGGGGCGGTTGAACAGGCTTTTTAAAAAAAGTAAATTTCTGTAATACTGAGATTTGACACATACAAACATGAAACTGATTTCAGCCACAGCTTTCTTGTTGTTTTGTCTTTGCTTATTGATAGTGAGAAAAATTAACGTATCAAACTATGACTGTGAACACAGCAAATATTCTGCCCGCTTAGAACAATCATATTTGCTTTGTCATTGTTGGCATGTGAGCATTTAGCTTGAATCTGATTTCTTAGTTTGTTGCATATTTGTCGCAGTTATTTTTTATATGTTTCAGATTATCTAACAGATTCTAATATTAGACAAAGACAACCTGAATAAATACAAAATGCAGCTTTTAAATTGTGATTTCATTGTCCAATTGTCCACAAAACCTTATAATTGATTGTTCCACCCTTGGCAGCAACAACTCCAATGAAACATTTGTGATCTTTCACTTTGCTCTGGAGGAATTTTGGCTCACTCGTGTTTGCAGAATGAATTAATTCAGCCACACTGGAGGGTTTTTGAACATGAGCGGCCAGTTTAAGGTCATGCCAAAGAATCTCAGTCGAATCTTTGACACTCCAACACCATCATTTTGGGTTTTTTTTTAAGCCAATCAGAGGTAGACTTGCTGATGTTTTGGTTCACTGTCCTTCTTTACAACTCAACTCTGTTTGAGGTTTAGGGCATGAACTGTTAGCCAGACATTCTCCTTGAGCATTTCTGGTAGAGAGAAGGTTTCATGGTTCCATCAATTACACAAAGTCGTGCTGAAGCAGCAAAGCAGCCCCAGACCATCACACTACGACCACCATGTTTGACTGTTGGTATGATGTTCTTCCAAAAAAGTCAACCTTTGTCTTGTCAGTGCACAGAATACTTTCCCAAAAGTCTTTGCCTTTTTTTACTTACCCCAAAATTTGCCCTGCGATGTCCCACGCTTTGCCCACAATGAGTCAGTCGGGGTCACATTAAAAAATGATCAAGACTCTTTCAAATGTTTGAGTCAGCCTGGTGTGGTTTGACAAGCAAAGTCATAATCTGAACGTTGGCCTTATGCTTTGTTAAAAAGCATAGGCAAGCACTTTATTGGGTTTATATCTCTTCTCAAAGTATTACTGCAGAGTGAGATGCTAAGCAGTTAAGAAACATGAGAAATATCCCATCAGACATGCTTAATAGCAGGTTACTTAAAGCAAACCTGTCAGAGAATTAAATTTGTACTTTTAAATGTTCAGTTTAGTAACACTTCTACGACATGTTTTATCTACATGGTATGAACAGTACTTCTGCTGATGTTTGGCACCCATATGTAAATTACTTATCTCTGCAGGATGGTGTTTAATGCAATGAAGAAAACTATGGCAAGAACAGAAAACAACAATAAGAGCTGGACATGTTTTCTAGTCAGGCTTGCTCACTTACCCTCTTGACCAGAGGTATTTAGATGTTCCAACAGATCACATCCAAACACCTTCTCTTTGTTGCCCCCTTTTCTTCGAACTCTCCTCATCTCTTCCTGTCTTCTCTTTTCACCTCACATTCAGACTGGTCCCCCCTACCCTGCTGGTGATGGTCAGGTTCACTGACTGTCTGTTCTGGATGTGTTGACCAAATTGGTTAAAGTGACGATGACTCTGATAAAACGTTGCACATTTCAGAGATTTGACTGTGCCGCTGTTGCTTCTGTTTCCTTTGCCTCAGTGCATGTTGTTGGGTGCAGGTTGTTTCCTCTGTGAGCTGCGCTGCATTGGGGCTGTCACGTAAAGCCGAGTGTTAGCACATACTTTGTTGTATCTTCCTCCCTGCAAAAGCAGAAATGATAACAGTTTCTTTGTGGATATAACAGTTTCACGTTGTAACAATGAACGATCTCACACCGTAAATCAAACAAACTGCACTGAATGCTCAGCCTGCATATGTGGCTCTCCACTTCCCCCTGATGCACTCAATTTATTTTCGAATGAAAGGCCACACCCTTGCGTCTGTACTTCTCGTATTCACTGAAAAGAGCCCCTGAACGTTTCGCTCCGATCATGCTATAAGGTTTCTCTGAGGTGATGGACCCACTTAAGCTTCTAATCTCCACTCCTGCCTGAGGACTATGCTCACTACAAGCCCGGTCTGTCCTCCCTGCCCTCATGTCAGGGCCATCGCGGCCCTGTTCTCATTTCAGCGGAAGTCGAGCACTGAACATATAGATTCATAGAGGCGTTCAAACTCTCTCCCCACTCTCTCCATCTTCCTGACACCTGCCGCTGCTCTCCTATTGTTCACCACCCCTCCCTATCGCTCCACGTTTTTGGAAAGACTTTAAATGTGAGGAAACAAACAAATTAAAAAGCGAACACAAGTGTTCCTACCTTCACTCTGCATCGGCACACAAGTAGCAGCATAAAACGATGACGCAACAAACCACTAAACTTCCCCTGTTAACTTCCTGAGTGTCTCTCCTTCTCTTGTGCTTTCTCTCTGTATTTGGCCCTGTGTTTCTCCGCCTCTGCTGAGTAGGGAAATCAGTTCATAGTATCTGTTTAGTTCATCTATTTCCCTCATATGCGCTGTGTTTGTCTCTCTGTGGGCTGAGCTCCATCACCCTGACTGAAATAAGTAGATCTGTAGGTACCTTAAAGATGAGAGAAACCAATCTGATTCAATTTTCTTCCATTTTAACAGTTTTACATCATTGCTACATATAAATATAAATATAAATATAAATATAAATACTAATATCAGTACAAGCAAAGTACCACATAGGTGCCCAAGAAGTATCACTGGAGTTCCACACAGCTGTAATACAAAGATTTACTATGTCAGTGAAATCATAAGATAAACTAAAGCTAGTCACTAATTACCAAATACAAATGGCCACGGATCACGAAGCAGTAACACACTGTGCCACTGGAAGAGAAGACAAACAGACGAGCAAGAAAAGTAGTTCAGAAAACCACAAAGGACACGAATGCACCACAAAGTAACGAAAGAGTCACAAAGTCCTGCAGAGAAACACAAAAAGTCTAGTTGTGTGTGTGTGTGTGTGTGTGTGTGTGTGTGTGTGTGTGTGTGTGTGTGTGTGAACACTGTCTGTGTTAATGCTATTCTTGCAGTATCCTGTTATTTGAAAAAAAAAAAAGTTTCTGTGGACCTGCTGGGCTTTTTCCCTTTTACAGTTCATCACAGATGGTTTCTACTTTAAAAGGTTTAATTGTAAGAATCCCTGTTAAAGCAGGTAAGTGTGGAATACTTATCACACCTGATTGTTCTCTAATCGTTTTTCTCTGGATGGTTTACCTTCCTTTACTTATTTGCATCTCTGAGCTACAGTTTCGTAACTTCCTGTATTTTAATATGCTCCATTGCTTCTTCAGCTGTTATCATGCAATTTTCTTGTTGTATCATCTCTAACAAATTGGCACAACATAGTCACCCCTTATAATTCACTCTTAGGTCATAAGTAATGGGTTTATATCAGTGCTTTATACAGTGTTTTTAACAGTAACCTTAAATTGCCAGGTTGTGCACTTGGTTAATATGGCACATGTAATTGTTGGAAATCCTTTTAGCTAGTCTGGTGGGTTTTAAGGTTAAGAATTTGCCAGTATGTTATTCAGCCATTACTCTGAAAGGCATTCCCAAAGTTTATGAAGGCTCTAACTAAGAAATTACATAGTGGTGCAGTGCAAGAAGGACCTGGATTCAAATCCACCACCTTCTAACCTAGCTGTTGGTGTGAACATGAGCATGAATGGTTGTTTGTTTTAGCCCTGCGGCAGAACAGTGACCTCACCTTCAAGTGTGTACCTCGCCTCTCACCTTAGGACAGCTGGGACAGGCTCCAACCCCGCTGCCACCCTGAACTTGATAACCAGAAGAAAATGGATGGATTGTTATTCCTTTTTGTTTTTTGTTTCCTTGCAACTTGGTCATTTTTATGGATGGCCATGTGTGGGTTTTTTGTTTTTGTTTTTGTTTTGTTTTTAGTGTATATTTGCTGGTTTAGCCTCAATCTAAGGCTGTGTGTTTTATTAAATTTTTTTTTTATGAATTTATTAATAATATTTATATTTGATTTCTTATGTTTCTTTTCTTCTTGCCCCCTCAAGATTTTGTCTTGGTCATGGAATTCCCCATTTAGTGACTTTCTGTTTTGGTTTTGTTTTCTTAGTTATTAGTTAAACTTTCTTTGTTTTTGTCCTAATTAGTTTCAGTTGCATCTCGTTTACCCTGGTGTTTCTACTATACCTACTCATGTGGGTAGCTATACATAACCCCTCCTTTGTCCTCTGTCGGAGTCTTTGTTAGCCTGTCTTTGTGTGTTCCTGGTTTATATTAGTAACTGTAACCTAATGTTGATGTTTTTTTTCTTTTCTTTTTTTTTGTTATCACATTTTTTTCACCACTTAAATTGGCTGTTACATTTCTTATGCCTTTCTTTCTTTCTTTCTTTCTTTTCAAATGTGTTTATGAATGCCACAGAAAGGTTAAGTCTCTTCTTAGAATAAAAGTATTGAAACAGCAGAAAAATGCTCCCTTGGCCATATCAGCCATGCTACGCACACTGTAACTACAGGCAAAGGAGCTTCTTTCCTTGTGGCTTTCGCGGCCCAACAACACTTTAATCTTTGCACTAATTGGACAAGACAACCTAAACCATGCCTAAAAAATGACCCCCCCAAAGTTTCAAAGTCATATTATTATACCCGGTCAGACATCTGTATCTCTCAAAAAATAGCACTGTTGTTGTACGTACAGTTAAGTCCAATTCTGGCTGTTTATAAAGGTAGTAGATAGGTTACATATAAAATGTGGATTATTTCAATCTGGTTAGGCCTTTACATTTTTCACAAACTTCTTGTAGATGCTAAACTTGTTAACAAAAAACTAAATAAATTAAAAAAAAGAATCGGTCAACCGTAATCACACCTGCTACACGCGCAGTGCGCTTGTATGTAATAATTACGGTAATAGCACAACGTCACCTGTGGCTGCAAGTGAGTTTGGTGTGTCGTTTAAGTACTTCCTGTAATGGTGGAAACTACATTTTTAAACACGCACAGACGCATTTATCTCTTGTTGTTGTTTTTTGCATACATTTTGTCTAGGAGGATTCAGTAGTGACCGTCTGTTTGGATCACAGAGGTACTAAAAACAAGCGTCCCTCTAACATACGCGGAAGAACCTGCAGATACAGCTGGCACTGTGCTTCGGTGATGGATACAGGGCTCTAATACTTTCACACAGACTCGCGCACAGCACGCGTAGACGTGTGCAGCTTGAAGCGTTTATTTGTGCTTTAACAAGGAGCCGAAACCGGTGCGAGATGGAGAGCTGCGACTTCCAGAGCCAGCTGCTGTCCGTCATGGAAGTCCTGGCCAAGGCGGCTGTGGCTGAGATAAACCGGCGTGTGGACGAGAGCTGCACGGTGCTCAGGCTGGAGGTGAGCCAGAGCCGGCGGGACATCGACCTGCTGAAGAGCAAGTGTGAGGTGATGGAGGCAGAGCTGAGGAAGAGCCGGATGAGGGCCAGGAGGAAAGGTGGGGACACTGGCCTGAGAGACACTGAGGAGTTATGTTTTTGTTGTTGTTTATAACTGACAGTTTTTGTGTGATCTTCTCTCTTAGTGGTGAACCCTCCATTAGCGGGGAGATTCTCTCCTCTCGTCAAAGTAGTTCTGAACAAAGAAACTCAGAGCTCACACTGGGACACACCGGTGGAAGCTCAGGCTCCAGATCAATCGCAGCAGGTAGGGTACTGCTATTATACCAGTGCACCATATTGTCCCATTCATAGAAGTTCCATAAGTGAGAGTGGGAGACAGAGCCTTTAGCTAGAAGAGCCAAATCCCCTGTGGGTAGAAACACCAAGTAAATTACAATATATGTAATAATTATTTTATATTGACTCATAAGTACAAAACTTTATAACTTTGTCATGTTAAGCTTATTAAACCTAAGTGTAGATGGGCTGGAGCTCTACTAGCACAACTTGCATATAAGCGCTGATGCATTTGCTTGACCACGCAGTGCATGTGTCATCTTATTTAAGCACTAACGCTGAGCCTGCTGTTGCAGTGTGCCGAGGCCGTGGAGCTTGCTAATGGGCCTGATCACATACGCATCAAAGAGGAGTGTGCAGAAGAGGATATGTGGAAAAATGATGCAGAGGACAGACCAAGTGAGTCCACACCTTTAATAGTCGATATCAAAGTCTTCCACTGATGTTTAAGAGGAACGTTTCATTCAGGCACAAGGAATACTTAATTTTACTGAGTTAAGCTGTAAAGGTAAATAAATGCACTGTTTATATACAGGTCATAAGATGAGAAGCCTGAGTCTGAGTACAAATTAATATGTATGTGTGCTAATGTGCACCATAGCTGATGCTACACCCATGGTTCAGTTTACAGACAAAATATTTTCTGTAAACACAGATATAAGAAGTATAGGGGTCTGGAGGCCTGGCTAAAAGAAACAAAAAGGTGCCATAGAACTCAGTATTTACTTCCCTAAACTAAATAGTGAATAAAAGGTGGAAATAAAAACAGACCATGAGGGCTTCAATCTCAAAAGAAGAGAACCTCACACAAAAGAAGGGAAGGTTTCCTTTAAATGGTGGGGCAGAACCCATCAATCACACCTGAGGACATTTAGGAGCCATACACCCTGTGTGCCACTCTGACATCAGGGTGCTTTCTCTCCATACATCACCCCCTGAATACAAGACACTGGATGTGTTGTGGATCTTAAAAGGGAGAGAAGGCATGCTAACTACACAAGCTTTCTCTTAGACTCAGTGTAGAGGAGCTCTGTTGGTCACTGTTACATGTACTCTCTAAGAATGAGGCTCAACCAGTGAGTGACTCGGGCCATATGGCAAAAACACATGTATAGTGATTTTTACCTGCTGTATAACTAAACACATATTTTTAAGTGTAAAAAAATTGTTTTAAAGTGACATTATATGTTCTTTGGCAGTAAGATATTGCACTTCATTGTAGACCCTTGTCTAGGTTTGCAGTTTAACAGCATTGCACTGAATTCAAAGCCCAGGATATGATCTCATAAGAACTACAACTATAAATTACTTTCAAATGAGCCAAACTGTTATTTGCTGACTTTAAATCAGGGATGGCAAACTCAGAGGCCAAGTGGGCCACACCAGTGAACCTCCCCTTTCTATTGGTGCAAAGAGGTTTAACTGCACATTTAATCCCTGAGATATATCCCAAATTTCCCCTTGTGGGACAATTAAAGGATTATTCTATATAGCAATATGAGGAAAAAGAAGTGCAATTTTACCTGTACTTTCACATCATGATAAAGAAATGCTGCTCTGCTTAATAAAATTAATCTGTCAGCTTGACTCTTTGGGCTTAATTTGTAAGAAATAAATATGTATTATCATTAAATAAAAAGTTATCATTTTTCAGACTGTCCTGTAATTATAACACAGAAAGTCTTTGTTAATTCACGAAAGTGTCCCATTTTATTTATTTATGTGTTTTACTGTGGACACATTGTGAGAAAAAAACAGGAGCTTTTCTCTAATTTAATTGTTTAATTATTACTTAATTACATTGGTGTAATATGAATAGCCATGGGGAAGATCTTTAATAATAGGAGAAGCTGTCAAATTTATGAAAATACAGAAATATATGAAAATAAATATATGAAAAATTTACACCCTCCTTCACATTTTCCAAAGCTGTCCAGTGGGGTGACTCTGGAGACTTGGTCTTATGTTTGACACCTTTGCTCTAAATGATTAAAGGTTTTAATAAAGGCATCTCTCTGGTAATGTGCTCTCTTTAGTCTCTGGAGCCAAGCATCAGCCGTATTTCGACACAACAAAACCTGCCCAGGCCGACAGCTTCGCGGAGCTTTACCGCTCGGCTGAAAATCCAGCCCTCTCTGAAGATCTGGTTTCCCAAGTAGACGGCTACAGCGCTTTCCCAGAGCAGCAGCTGAACAGCAGCCAAAATGAGATCGAACTCGTAGTGAAACACGAGAAAGAGGAAGAGGCCGATGAGGACGCAGCTCCACTCGGTTCAGCCCACACATTTGTGACAGAGACAGCTGAGGGGCAGCTGTGGCCATCCAGCGTGTGCAGAGACACGGGTGACCCAAGTGTCTCGTACACTGGGCAGCAGTTTGAGCAGATTCCTGCTGCATTTGCATCTCCAGCCCAGTTGCATTTGGAGGATGGGGCAGCCAGAGTTCACTCTGTTGGGAAACTAAATTCTGTCGTGGTGAGTGCCGCACGAGTGAAAAGACGAGGCAGAAGTTTTGGATGTAAGAGGCCACAGCCAGAGGAAGGACACAACGCTGCATCCCAGATTAACTCCACAGATCTCACCTTGATTCCTCAACAATTACAGCATCAGAGCAGAGACGCTGCTCCTCACGCGAGTAATCCAGACGAGGGCCGGACCGGGCCGAACCCCGCAGGTCCCTTCGCCACACACAGAGTCGGCAGCAGCTTGAGCCTGGCGAGGAGGATGAGGACGCCCTGGAGGTCCGGCCTCGGCGAGAAGCGGTTCAGCTGCACGTACTGCGACAAAAGCTTCACCAGGTTCAGCCAGCTCAAAGAGCACCTGAGGAGTCACACGGGCGAGAAGCCGTTCAGCTGCATGCAGTGCGGCCGGAGCTTCACCAAACAGTGCAACCTTATCAGACACGCAGTGGTCCACAGCGGGGAGAAGCCCTACGAGTGCTCGCTGTGCGGGAAGTGCTTCACCCAGCGCTCCAGCCTCAAGTCTCATCAGAAAACAGCGCATTTATAACGTTTATTTTATACAACCGCCGCCCGTGTGGGGAACATTTTCATGGCTTTCCTAATTGGTTTTGTTTTTGTGATGTTACATATATGATGTACGCTAATTTTAGACTGAGTGGTACAGAATTATAAAACTACAGTCAAGCTTATGGCCTGGCTAATGTGTTTCCATCAGGCTCCTCACAGGCTGCTTGCAAAAGATGGACACAGCCATTGTGGAAAGTTGTTATTAAGTGTTTTATCGTTTTTATGTTTATTTTTCTTTTTTAAGCCAGCTCTGGTGAGTAAAGGGTGGATATGAACTCATAGACAGGGTACGCTGTCCTCAAACATGCCCCGTATAACAGTCTGTTTTACTCCAACTAGGAACAAATCTGTTCAGTGAGACATAAACTCAGTGTTTATGAAATGTTTACTGAGGTCACAAACTGAGTAACTGAGTTCTTTTTTCATAGAGTCGCCCTCTACTGGCTTTTAAAAAGAATGCAGGTTTAAAGCACTTCTGCATTGGATTAAATTCAGACCTGAAGGATATGTCCATCTTTCATATACAGTCTGTGATCAGACTGCAATACTAATGCTAGCTTCAGTCCTTTTAATTATTGGTTTCAAATCACTTTAAAGACTCATAAAACGTAGCTTTGTGTCTTAATCCATCAGCCTTAATTAGAGGCTAATGAAAAGCTAAAGAGGCTTTATACTTCCCATTCTTCTCTCTTCATCGTCAACTGTGTTGTTTTTCCTAAATTACCAATTTCATATTCATTGCCTTCATTATTACATATAACTTATGTTAATTTAATCCTGATAAGTTTGTCCCTGCGGAGCCCAAACTGCAAATTTGAACAAGTAAATAAAGTTGCTCTGCATTTGAACTTGGTCCTTTGTCTTTGAACACATCAAAGTAGTACAAAAAAACTGATGGGCTGTCAAGAGGGTAGAAGAAGAGATTGTCTGGTTCTAACAAAAGCAGTAATCTCTGCACCCCCTCCCCTCCCATGTTCTTTTTTTACATTTTCAAGCACCATGTCAGTGTTTTTATAAGCTGAAAATCATTTCATTACAAATTAGGTATGTTTTAAATAACTTCTCACAACTGCAAACCGAAGTAGGAACTGTGGTATGTTTAAACCTCTAGGCCACATTTTTACAAATAGTCAATTGAGGATTAAATTCGATTTGAATTTTATTGAATGTTACTGGTCATAAAACAGAAAGGCGACCTCTGCAGGCCGTACCCCGCCTCCCGCCCTGTGACAGCCTGGATAAGTCTCTAGCCCATGACCCTGAACTGGATAACCTGCACATGGATGGCTGTTACCGCTCATTACAATAAATACATTTCAGTAAACTGAAAGAAATTTATCCAGATTAGACTTGAAGGGTTTTGGAAAGTATCGAACTACTTTATTTAAATATATGACTCATGAGGATTAAACTAACGATCTTTTGGCACCGCTTGTCTTTAGTCTCAGGGCATGGAAATCAAATTAGGGAGCCAAAGTTTCATTTATTTTCGAAACAGATCTCTCTTAGGATGATGCAGTGGCTAGCACAAATGCCTCACACCAAGAAGGTTCCTGGGTTTGAATCTGTTGACTGACTGGGACCTTTCTGTCTAGAGTTTCAATGTTCCCATGTTGCCCGTGTAGCTTCAGGTACTCTAGCTTCCTCCTTCAATCCAGTGACGCTTGTTAGGGTGATTGGTGATTATAAACTGATTAAAGACTGACTGGTTGACCTTTTCTGAAAGCTAAAAGAGGTTCTGGAATCTGAATTCAATAAGGATGTAAGAAAATAGATGGACATCTTTCCAGAATGTGAAAACGCTGTTTTCTGAGGGTGAGGGGAGTCATCCTGAAGTAAGGCAAAATGAGAAACACAAGAAAAACTCAGGGAAACTTGTTATTCAATCAGAAAAACAAAAAACATCTTAACCTGTATTCGACAAGGCAAGTACCACAAACATTTTACACAAATATACAAAGGTAAGACATTACTTTTTTCAATATAAATATGAAATTAGATCCTTTATCCTGTAAAACTGTGATAAAAGTTGCATAGAGGAGTAGTGATAGGACAGGACTGTATACATCACTCTACATGTGCATTTTAGTTCCTATTGGAGGGATCAGACTGAGATCAGCAGAACGCAACAAAAGCCACATGAAGGAAAAAAATACCAGCGCTGATGTTCAACACTATGAATCTAATCTTTCTGAGCCATTTAGTTTGTACACTGAGAGCTGTTCTAATAGACATTTACAAGGATTTTAATATTCATTACAATGGAGATAAACGTGGAAAAACTAAAGACGACTGATCCAATTCAGACATTCAGTGGAGTGTAAAGTACAACAAGTCACAGGGTCTCATAGCTCATTAAACAAACCGAACCAAATGTTAGCAGCTTCAAAAAGAATCTGTACTGTACGCTGTAATTATTCAAAGTTTTACCAAACAACAACTGCATGTATTTGCGGCACTTCTCGTTGCCTAAATGTTTTCCCTCCACTAGAGCAGAAAAGTCACCATGAAAGACTCTGAAACTCCAGGTTATGACGTTAAACTGGAAAAGACCTTTAAACCCAATCCTGTAACTTTCTGTTGAACTGAGTCCTTTTAAGTAAAGTGATTCCAGTTTCAGCAATGTTAAAATAATACCAACATGAAAAGTTTCTGACAACGCACAAATCTGTAAGGACTGTTTGATAACACTGTTTGTATAACTTATAGTAATCCTGTTTTTTTATAAGTCTGACGTAAGACCGGTCTTCATATAGTTTACACACATTTGCTACAATTACCAACCTTAAAGTGGACTTAATTATGCTTCAGTAGCTTCATCCTGTAATACTTAATCAGAAGAGTAAAGTGGGAAGCACGTTGTTACTTCAAACCCATCACACATCCTGGTGTAATTGGATGGTTTGTCTGCTAGTAGAATCACTCAAATATTATGGACGGATTATTTAATATTATTATTTCATTTTCATTTTTTAAAATCAGTGGTGAGGCTTGGCAAACTCGGGAGTGATTTTTGGAGTCCATACAAATCTGAATGCAGGGATTTTTGGAAGGATTTATCACCACTGAGAGATGGGGAATAACTGGAAACTCTGCATCAAGGCTTTACAAAATCAAAACTGGGAGACCGAGTTTGTGATATATTCTTGAGATCAATCTGAAGCTAGATCCAGATATCCTTCCGAATCCAGGTATAATTCATGCACAGCGTGGAAGGATTTTCACCATTTGTGGTGGTATGATCTCAGACATTTGGCTTTTTATTTATTAGAGGCAAATTTGCCGTTTTGTTATTTAAAAGTTGCGTCATGTGGCTTTAAACTTGTCTTGAGTGGGAACACATCCAAGTAAATAACCTGTGTTTTTGCTTGCTTCTTTTTTTGGAGGATTTTATTAACATCTTGTGTTAACAGATGCACAAGGGACTGTTTTGGAAAAACATTTCTGACATAAACAAATTTGACAGCTGTCTTTTTGGTAGCAACTTCTAAATTCAGAAATGTAAAAGATATTTATTACAACATCTATATTTGCCTACAGAGGGTAGAAATCAAAAATGCTTAGACTGGCTGGCTTTAGTTTGACTAATTTATCACTCCTCTGATCCCATCAAATGACCACCTTGGCTTCAAGTTGCTACAACATTTCTGTACTTTTAAGTTAGCGGGCTAAAAGATGTCAAAAGAACTAGAAAGGTCCCTGAAAGATTTCAGTCACCTGACACTGGGTCTTTTTTTTTTTTTTTTTTTTTAAATTGGGGGGAAT
>VUQG01011524.1:19576-39574 GCA_015106755.1 Etia nguti | reverse complement strand
AGTCTCTATTGCACTTTCTGAGAAGTTCATCACATTCCTCTCACTTAAACTCACCATTCAGGTCTTCTGTAGTTCTGTGAGGACCTGAATGGTAAGTTTAGCTGAGAGAAATGTAATTTTAATAATGGAAGGTGATTCCATTATTAAAGGTGTGGCGGTCGGTTAAAAATGATTTCAACTGCAGCAACTGAAAAGTCTGGAATATGCTCTCTGTTTAAAAAGCATGAGTCTCTGAACTCTGTTATCTAAGGTACTGGAAGTTTTTTATATCCCCAATCCTGGTCTTTGTCTCCTTAATGATACCTCTGAAATCTCCTTAAAACAAATACAATGCAAAATGTTGTTCGCCGGATTCACATCCGCAAAGAAGACAATTACAAAGCAATGGTTCAGTCCTGACATTTGTATGGAATCATTCTGGATACGATGTCTTATCCGTATCATTAATCTTGAACATACCACAGCAAAATTAAATAAATCTCGACCCACGACTGTCGAAGCTTGGAAAATCTTCTCATCCAAAGTTATCTCCTGGAAGAGGCAATAACTGGTTGTAACTTTGTGTTTTTTCTTTCCTGTCCCCATGCCTTGTGACCAATGTTTGCTTTGCTATCGTAGTTTACAATTGTGCTGTATATGTCTGTACCCCCCCCCCCCCCCCGTTATAAATCGATAAAATGTTGATCACAAAAAAGAATCATGCTGGCCTTTCAGCTGTGGTATCTTTTCTTGGTTACCTTGCCAGACTTTGCTTCAATGGGCTGGGGCAACGTGTTGCCACTCAGACTGGCTAGCAGGGGGCTCTGGTAGGAGTCCCCATCATACACAAAAAGGTAGTCATAAGTGCACTCCGTGTCCATGAAGGTGAAATTCAAGACAATGCGGTGACTGTTGCTGGGAGCTGGAAGATATGAAGGATTAGATAAGTATCACTTTGAACAATCACAGAAACAACAAAAAATAATGACAAAACATTTTCTCCACCTTTGATGAGCCACTCGCAGTTCCCATTGACAGAGTAGTTTCCTGCTCCATCTGTCACATAGCCAGGTGGTCCCCTCAAAACCTGCCTGTGGCCCTTGCAGTCCCCCGCCTGGCACACAGGGGACTTGGCCAACAGCAGAACCACCAGGATGAAGGAGACAGGGAGGGGGGAGGCCATCACTGGCACTGCCTGAAGGATGGAAAGGGAAATAGCAGGGTGGGGATCGATTGGTGTTGGTCTCCTAATAACAAAGCTTAAACATTTGCAGCACATATGAAGACCAATCTCTTACGTTTCGTTTATCGACCACATATAAAAACTAAACGATGTTAACTGGACAAAGGGGAATGTCCCTTATGGATATCAAAGCGTAATCTTAGTCCCCTGGTAGTTCTCAGTTCTCGCTTTGCAGTCTTATGCCACTGAAAGGGTCCAATTTAAACAGCTATGACTCATATGTAAACTGCAATGCCATTCACCCTGCAGCAACAACCCATCCGGCTTAAAGATGATCAGATTACAAGGCTTACTACAAACTGCCAGACTCAAGAAAAGCCACTGCAAAAATTCTTACGGTGATGTTGCTAACAAGTGAGCCCTACGTGCACAGGGAAGTAGCTCGCAAACATTGCGAGTCCAGCATTTACACAACACAAACATAAGGTGAAAGGACGATACTCCACATCTGTAGTGTTACGTTAAAATAGCACACGACACAGTTTAACTTTTATTAACTGCGTTTCTTACAACCAAGTAGCCAAAGGATGAACCGACGACAATTAGCAACAAGGGTCTCTGCAGGCTATCACAACAAAGCTAACGAAAGAGTAGCTAAGCTAAGGTAGCTAACGGAATACAGTTAATCTGGGCTCATCAGTTGGTATGGATTCAAGATAACACTTACCATTTCCCGTCTCTTTGTTCGCATGGTGGTTTACATTTTCGGCAGGCCTTTAAACGTCAGCTATTACACGAGCTAACTAGTGAGGGCTGCAAACTGACAGCTGGCTAAATTATCCAGTCGACACTAAATTGGATTCACTGCAGAGGAGAGCGCTACAGCATTCTGCTCTGCTAGCCTGTCCGCTAGCTAGTGGTAGCGGCTCGGCCAAATCCAGATGCGCAATCGTAGGTTGCTGCAGACCCTAACAGAATCAGTCATTCTTGAGAGTAAGTCTTCATTATGTAATAAAAAAATGATGGCTCTAAAACTACGATGGTACACCTCGGGGAACTGCTTGCAGCTATCACCGATACGCTTTTAAAGCATCGACGCTACTCCTGCGGACTATGTTATGGTGAGAAGCCAGTGTTTTGGTGCTTTTTGGCAGGCGAGCAATAGCCAACGGTGACCAACACAAAAGACGGTGCAGCAAATAACCCATGCCACTACTGCCACCCAACGGAGACAATCAAGATTTACGCTTGGATATTGTGTAAGCCATAAACGGCAGGTTGTTGATGAAATATTTTGCTCATTATTTATGTCATTTATTTGTGGATAAAGTGAATGCCTTTAGAGGTTTCAACAGCGGATCATCTACTTGCATCTTCCCCCATCTCTGTCTCCCCAGCCGTTTGCATATCCTTTCTCTACATCCATTAATCTTCTACGTGGTCTTCTTCTTTTCCTCCTATCTGACAGCTCCATATTCAACATCCTTAGTCCAGTACATCCACGATCCCTCCTCTGCACTTGTCCAGACTGTCTCAGTCTTGCCTGCCGACCTCCATCTCCAAACTGCTCAGCCCAAGCTGTTCCTCTAAAAAAATGTATTTCTATTCTTGTCCATTCTGGTTGCTCCTAAATGTTGGCATCTTCAGCTCTGCCTCCTGTCCTTTTTATCCGAACAGCACATCACAGGTCTCACTACCTTATTCTGAACCTTCTCTTTCTGTCTCTTACCCTTCTGTCACAAGTTACCCCTGATCCTCATCTCCATCCTGGACTCTCTTCACTTCTCTTGTGCAGACCGTTGATGTCAGGTATTTAAACTCATCTCCCATCACTACCTCTGTAAGCGCTTAATGATTTTCTGCAAGATAACATGTTACAGTATTATTTTCACCACTGCTCCTTGCTGAATAAAGTTCCCCATACTGTTTGCAAATGTTTTGAAAAGAACTCAACACACATTTAATTTTAAACTTTTTTTTTAATTGAAGACAGACACACAAGTGTTAATGTTTTGAGGTTACACACACTGCAGTAGTATATTTTGCATCACAAAGTGTTGCTAAGCATGAACTTAGTATAGTGAATGATACCCAGCATAGCACTTTAACTATCCCGAAAATCTGCAGTTTCATTTCGCATTTTAGTCCAAAACATCTGAGCAGCATCACCAAAAAACACATATGTAGCAAAACATTTGAAGCACATCTTTTTAAGTTATATTTGAGTAATTTTTCTGATTCCTCATAGAAATCAAAATGAATCAAAGGCCAACAACAACTACAATAACATCCCCTAAAACCCAGAAGCAAGTGACTTTAGATATAACAGTGAAGTTTAAAGGTTAATCATCATCATCCTCTCGTTTCATTGAAGGGTTAAAAAAAATAAAGCTATCAGTCCAATCCTTTGTTTTCGTCATGTGTTTGGTTTCTGTTTGGCCACATTAACTATGCTCAAAACACGAGGATAAGGAGGTGCAGAGGGCCAGAAAACAGTTGTGCAAAACAAACAGTGTAAAGGTAACTCATAAATAAACTCATAAACAAATCAATAAGGCCTGAAATCTTCCATCAATGCAATGCATAGTGAAAACAAAGAAAAAAGAAAGAAACAACAAAATACACCTATGGGTAGAAACGGGACAGAAAGCATGAGTGTCTGTGTGTGGACCACGGGCTGATAATTCACCGCTCTGATATAAATAACCACATCCTTACTGTGGTTGTAAATCGCAGCCTGAACAGCAGCCCGCATTAATCTGTAATATCAACACCTATGTTGGTGGTGTCATATGTCATAGTCACTGTTAATTTTTTATGAGACTATCATATCCGTGATATTAACACAGCAAGAACATTTTGATTATGGCGATCATCTTCGATACAACATACCGTGACATCCCAATTTCAGTTTACCTTTTCCTCCTTTGGTCGGTCACTAGGAAGGTGCCAAAAGATCAGTTGATTCGGTTTCCCTCACCAAAGGCACTATGGCACAAAGTGTCATCCTTTGATCACTTCTTGGTTTCTGTCTTCTGCACGCCTTCAACACTACATTTCATCTTGACCTTCTTTTGCAGGCTGGTTTGCATGTTTTAAAGTTTAGGCATTTCACTCTAAATTGCCTTTCTGACATTGTATTTTATCATGCGTTTCGAACATTATGTCAGTGTCATTATTTTCATCTTTATACTTACACTGATGTTTCATCTACTGGCAGATTTAATCTTTTATTTGATGTTCCCGTTACCCCTGATCAACTGGTAAAGGGTTGTCGAGTTTCTCTTGCTTTTAAAAGTTTTTCATCATTGATTTTCAATCTTGCATCTTTGCGTCAATAACCTTATCTTGGGTTGTTGACATGTGTATAGCTATTTTTCCTGGAACCAGAGCCATGGGCGAGCTATGGAGGCCGGGACCAAAAATAGGAAATATCGCACCTTGAAACTTGTGTGTAAGTGTGACCATGTGCTTTCCTAACCCTCCATCCCAAAATGACACCTCTCCCTTTTCTATATTAAGCTTGACTCGAATCTTTTCAGGTCGCTGCTGAAGCTGCAGCTCTTCACGCTTAGTTGTCATTACATTATACACCCCTTTGCTCAGTCCTAAGGCCCACACACCACGGTTTGTTGCAACTGTAAACTTCTTTTTACGGGCCAGTGACTCTCTGCACACTCCCACAATCCACTTGGGGTTGTCACCAACAAGGACATCCCATTTGTGTTTCCCGGAGGTGTAACCTTCAGCACCTAGGACAAAGACGCAGGGATCAAAGCGCTCTGGGTTATCGGGGACTGTCAGCCGCTCTGAGCTTTCCTTCACACTGACCAGGTCTGAACTCAAAGACAGCCAAGGCGAGGCTGTGTTCGGGTCCAACAGCACTGGATCTGCACACACAAGGCGAAAAAAGGCACAATGGGGTCAAATTTCTTGTGAAGAGATATGCTAAATGTACAGAAAGTCTCTAAAGGCATGTACAATCTTGATGTACAGTTCTAGAGCCTAAGAATACAAACACCTAAAGTTGTTCCATCCACTATAAGTGCTGGAAAAGATTAACTGGTATTAAAATGTACTGATTCCAAGGTTCAATGGTATTTCTTTCTGTCTGAAATAAATAAACAGACTAGATATTTTTGCCTTCTGTCTGTAGCATAGCCATCAACAAGCACGAGCTTAGTTTTCTTGGAGGATCTGGATCACTGCCAAATGATACCGAATACATGATACACAGCTCAGTCCTGAAACCTCCCCCACTACAACACTGGTCTTCAGCCAATGACTGAACAGTGTAATTCTGATTTCCATTCATAATTCTTACAATAAAATTTAGCCTATGAGATGCATTCTAGTGCATGTGTGTATTCAAAAGGGGAAAATGTTACCAATTGGTGGTTCAAAGTAAAAATGGGGCCTTCTGAAATTTGTGTATATTTTGGACAATAAAGGCGGTTCCACTGTTCCAAAATCCACCGTGTAATGTACTCACAATATTTTACATGAGACTGCATTTTCTTCCATACATTGAAGCCCAAACCACCAACGTGTTTAGCCACGTTCAAAAGGGACCCGTAGGGAAGGCGAGGCTCTGAACGAGGCCAGTGAGCTCTAGACAAGAGACAGCAATGTGTAAAGTTAACAAGAGACACTTGTAACTTAGCAAAAGACAGCAGAGACCTATATAAAGAAAATCGTAATTTGACAATCGTGCAAATATTTATTAAAAAAACATCTTTGTAGTGAATTATTTAGATGTATTTATTCCAAAACAGAGATTTTTTTTTTTTGCAGAGATTATTTCTGATTACAGGGAGTTTTGCAGGGACTTACTGTCTTTTTAAATTCTGGAAATTCTGAAACAACAACAAAAAAAAAGTGACCGAAATGAGTTTGATTCAAGTCATGTAAAGCACTTAAAACGTGAGACACAAAACAACATTGTGATAAGTGACTTTTTTTTTTTACCCGGAGGAGCGGTAGATCCTCATTGCCCATCTCCTTCTTAATTGTATCAATGAGCTCCTTCATAGCGACAACATCCTTTTCTGTGCTTTCAATCAGCTCCTGTATGGCAGCGATCTTCTCCCCCTCCTCATCAGACAGTGCTTTTAGACGCATGGCTTCTTCTGCGATAAGCACCTCGTGAAGCCTCTGAAACTCTGCTTTGATCTGTTTTTCTGCTTCTTCAGCCTGATACTATATTAAGACAGGGCAGAGAGTTTGTTTATGCAACATGAAATCAGACGTGATTTTACGTTTTGCATTTATTCTTTGCTGTGTACCAGGAAAATATTAATGTGCAGCAGTGAAATTAATACCCGATATCCTATGGAGAGAAATATGCCTCAAAAGTGTTGCAAATGCGTACGATATGATCCACAGGCGTACAATTGCGTACAGTGATTTGTGTGTAACTTTAGTTTCATGTCACAGAGTAAAATGGGTACATCTGGGCTCTCTCTCTGTATTTGTATTTTTTTTTTTATGTATTAATTTATTTTTTTTAATAAAAAGTCTTTTCTTGCTCTCAATAAACAGAACAGCCCATGTGTGGTCAAATTGCTTTGCATTAGTGTGTGGATTGAAGCACGTATTTGAGAGTCCACAAAAGTTACACATAAATCACTGTACACAACTGTATATTTTAGTTTGTGCCTGTGGATAATATCGTACGTATCTGGGATGCTTCTGAGGCATGTCTCTCCATAATATCCCGTCTACATTTTCTATAGTCTCATCTTTCCTTTGGAATGTAATCTGCACCAGATCAGTTTAACATAAAGGGGCAAAGTACTTTACAGATCGCCCCAGGGAGCCACGCTTTAAGAACTGAAGATGTCTGAATTCAAAATACCAGTCCTGCTGCTAATAATAACCAAGTTAATCACTATACATGTAATAAGAACACCGTGAGACATGTCAGTGACCCTACCTTGATGTATTTCACTGCATTTTTGAGATTGCGAGATGTTTTCTTGTATGAGTCCACTTTCTTTTCAAAAATGTGGACTCTGTCGCTCAGCTCTTTCTGCAAAAAACATCATTATCACAAAATGTTTTTGGGCCAGTGACAAGGGTTACACGCACAACACAAATGTATATGTTAGACAGATAAGAAGAAATCAAATTGTAAATGGTTTGGTACTTATAGGAGATACTTATATAGTGCCTTCTATTTAATATGAGCATTCAAACTTCTTTCTACTATGTCTAGCTATCTATCAGTATCTTGCCCAAGGATACTTCAATAGACTGGAAGATCCGGGGATTGACCCTTTCTACTACCAGAGCCTCTGCTGCCCAAAAGATTGTGCTTTAAAAAAAATTGTTGTGGGGGAAAGAGTTACCAGAGAGCTGTTACCAAAAAAGCGGTAACAACGTTTATTGCTGGCCAAGATATTCACAAGCATTCATTGAGGTACTTTGGGTGGTTGTACAGACTACAATAACAATCCTGTGAACAATTTTCTGTCTTTGATGGCAGATTATGGGCATTCAATCAACCTCTTGACCATCTCCTTTTACAGAAGAGCCAAAATTGTAACCGTTGCTGTTGATGACTTTAAATCAGAGCCTACATAGCTGATAGAAAGGGCCTTAATGCTCGATGAACCAGAAACACCTCTGCCCAGGCTGCTGTATTGGTCCTGATCTATTTCTCCATCTTTCACTGTGGGGGAAAACGAGAGCTTTCAGCTTCATAGTGAGTAAAAGCATGGCATTGCGAAGCAAGGTGAGGTGATGTTGGCATATCAGGCATATTTATTATTTGGCATAACTTTACAACATAAAGTACTGGTAGTAGGGTGTGACATCTGGTGAATTAAAAGGTCCAATGATGAGGAAGCCACCACCATGAAGGCACTATATTGAAAAGACTAAATCCTGTATTAGACTAAAAACTTATTTCTAATGAGAATCCACATTCAAATTTTCTTTTTTAGTCTGGCACTGGCCTTAAACCATGTTTGGGAAACTTAGTGTTAATTACACACCTTTACATAACATATTACTAAATGTGCAGCTGCACCTCACCTACAGTTTGTCAGCAGAAGCTTTTAAGAAATCTCAAACAAACGAGTTCCTCCTGGTGGACACAGGACTACATACCATTTTTTTCTTTCTCAAGAACAGTCTGAAAATCTGGTTGGGGGAACTCTTACCTTGCACATGGGCGCTCCATCGCTCAGTGTGTACAGCCTGTGGGTGCTGTGCAGAGTGACGCATTCCACGCACACCGGCTCCTCGTCCTTCTCGCAGTACAGCTCCAGGGGCTTCAGGTGCAGGTTGCAGACTGCCTCACTGGGCTGAATGGTTTTCGGTCGTTTGTTCGTCTGTTTAAGGAAGGTCTCGCAGGCGCTCTTGAGCGCACGATTGGCGATGGCCTTGTCTTCCTCACACACCTCCCTGCAGACGGGACACTTTTTGTTGTATTCCCAATTTTTCTCCAGACACTCCCGACAGAAGCTGTGGGTGCAGGGCAGCAGCATCGGGTCCCGGAATATGCCCTGGCATACAGGGCAGGTCAGGTCCTGCTGGAGAGGTAAAGGCTCATCCTCATCCATGCTGTCAGACATGGCTTCACAGGCCCGCTTCAACTTGCTTTCGCTTTCAAAAACACCGAAAATCGACAGATAAAGGCAGACAGACACGTATCCACCCGCCTCCGTGGGTTAGGCCACGGCGAAAACTGGTGAAATGTTGGTTAGATTAAAACAGAAAGCAAAAAATAACGCAAATTTACTATCATTGCGTTGACGAAGTTCAATAACTTCTCCTCCCCCCAACTCCTTTTCCGTGTTTGTGCTACAGGAAGCAAATCTATTCACTGTTTTTTGAAGCACTGCCCTCTAGTGGTCCTGGAGGGAACAATAAATATCTGGTGGGAGCAGGATGAGCAGATCCCAAAAAACTAAATATAGGACAAAGAGTTTGTTTATGTGGAAAAATGAGGGACACCCTTCTAGTGCTGAAAAGGATGTGAAGAAATGTATTTTTTCTTAAATGTGACATTAGAAAAATTCTGTAAACAGCCAGCATTTAAAGGAACATGAGGTTTGTTATTTTCCTTGTGCAATCATAGTTTTACTTTCATGCATTCTCCATTTTGTCCCAGTAACATTTAAATGAGCTGCTTGTTGTTATTTCAGTTCACTTTTCAGAGATGGTGCCATCCATCCATCTGCTAGCACATTTCTTTCAGAGCGACAGCTTTCTCATGACACTGACAGATAGGTGTCAAAACAGGGGAAAACCCTGTGCCAATCACCGTCAGCAAGTTTCACCCAGTGGATGTTTGCCATTCTTTATTGTGGCTGTCTTTCTTTCTCTTTGTGGTTTTTTTTTTTTTAAACCTATTCCAAAGAAATCTGCACAACCTTTGAATTCTGCGGTGACAAAAAATTTTCCACTTTGCTGAAGCATGGAAACCAAATAACACTTTAGCTTGCAGGAGACCCACAATGAAAGGTTTTGGTGCTTTTGCAGCCAGATGTTAGAAAACCATCTTGCCTTACGGTGTTGATTTTATAAAACTAAAGGTAATCAAAATGTAGAGCATTTTTCAGTATGTGGGAAGGGAGAGCGAAGGATAAAAATGTGTTGCAATCCTATATAAAACAGAAGGTGTTTTCACCCCAGTGAAAGGAGAAATGAAACCTATGAACTACGGCACAGACTTATAAAAAGACATGCCCACTATGCATTTCCCAAATGAATAACAGTTTTTGTTCATTTAGGCCGCTTGAGGTTGTCACAATGAATAAATATTATTTGAGACGGTTTTATTATTTTTTGTGTTTCCTTTAATGTTGTCTCATGTTTTGATGTACATCCTGTAGTACTGTGCCAACATGTCTCCCTGCAACCTCAGCTGCTGCTGTCATTGTGCAGTAGAAATAACTTAAGGCGACTCAGCCAATTCTTAAACCAGGCAAGCGTAATCTGTGAAGATAAATAACTGCAGCACACAAGCACATTGTTTTTATATATTTTCTCTGTATTTTTATTTGCCAGTGAAGAATCTAAAGATTTTTTCTGCTTAATGCTGCTGCTTAGAGTTTATAAAAGAGCTGGAGCAGGATTTTGCACTTAATCTGGTGTCCTCTGTTCATCTTAGTCTATGAAACAGACTTTGCATTAGTTGGAACATCAATCCTTTAGTCACACTGATGCAATCATATGGTAGATTTGTTTTACAAAATACTGTTCTGGGAGCTGATAGCAGATTATCCAACAGATGGCACTGCAGCACCACTGCGTGATGTTGTACGCTGAGTGGTGATTGTTAAACAGTGGTTCCCCAAAGGTGAAGCCCCTTGAAATGTGGCGTCAACCATACATTGTTGTTGCACCTGACCATAAAGCCTTCTTTCTTCAGCTGGTCCCTTTAGGGGTTGCCACATACTTTTCTTCCATCTCACCCTATCCCAAGTATCTTCACATGTCACACCAACTCTCTGCATGTCCTGTTTCACTACATCCATGAATCTTCTCTGTGGTCTTCCTCTTTTCCTCCTGCCTGGCAGCTCCATATTTAAGATATCCATCCATCCATCCATCCATCCATTCGCTTCTGCTTATCCTTTTCAGGGTTGTGGGGGGCGATGGAGCCTATCCCAGCTGTCTTAGGGTGCAAGGCAGGGTACACGGGAGGCACGTTGGTTAGCACTGTTGCCTCACAGCAAGAAGGTCCTGAGTTCAATTCCACCATCAGGCTGGGGTCTTTCTGTGTGGAGTTTGCATGTTCTCCCCGGGTACTCCGGCTTCCTCCCACAGTCCAAAGACATGCACTTAGTGGGGATAGGTTAATTGGAAACACTAAATTGCCGATAGATGTGAGTGCGAATGGTTGTCTCCCATCACATTTAAGATAATTTTCCCACTATACCTGCTCTGCACAAGTTCAAACCATCTCAGTCTCACTTTTCTTACTTTGTCTCCAAAATGCTTAAACTTAGCTGTCAAATCCGGCTCCGCCTCCTATCTGTTTTACGTGCGCCATCATCTCTAAACCATCATCTCCAAACCATATATTAAATGGATTTCTTTTTGCTTGAAGCAAATCACAAGCAGTCAAGACAATCTACTAACTATAGAGTTTTTTAGCTTGACCATAGTTTCAGCACAAATGCCTCCTCTGTGGGGAGAAGCTGGCTGACATGGTGCCAAGCAAGCTGAAAAGGAAACCTAACCCATCCTTTCTGAGAGAAACTTGGCTTCTCAAAGGAAATGCTTGAGCTGAACAAAAGCTTTCACTATATCTGATTTTTACTACACTGCCATCATGGTGAAATGAATATTCCTGCAATATCCACAGGAAATTTGAATAAAAATAACAAGGATAGTTTTTTCAGTGAAATCATTTTTGACTTTTATTAATGTGTGTTTTCTCTCTTTGTCAGTAAATGAATTAAACTCGACCTTTAACTTACTCGTCTGTTTGAGATAAAGAGACTGTTACCAGAAGTGTAGAAAAATTGATGATGAAGTGATGATGATGGTGTTGCTATAAAAAAAAGTGCTTACAGTTAAGTTAAGAACTGATGACACAGTTCTTCTGTGGGTAAGGTATGTTTTTTTTTTTCGGCAGGTGTGAATAATACAGTTTAACCTTCAGTGTGTTTTTGCCTCAAAATACTTGAAAACCACTGAGCAGAGTAAAGTTACCAAACCCAGAGACACTGTGAATTCTGCAACAGCAAGTAGCTTCAAAAAGTAAATCAAACCAAAAAACAACAAAAGAAAAGATTTCCTTTTAGAAGGATGTGACAGTGTGTGGAAAATGTGTGTTTTTGTTTGCGTGTGTGTGTCCTTTGAACAATCTTGGTAACGTTTTAAACAGGAACCAAAACAGTGAAGCTCCCAGTAGCAACAATTCAGTGCAAGTTTGGTGTTTTGGACAACAAACTGTAAAGAGGCTTCAGAAAGTCCTCAGTTAAACAACAAACAAACAAACAAACATACATCTGCTGTGACACTTAAGCTCATTTTTTTTGACAACCTCAACATTAAAAAAAGACTTTTTGCTGTTAATAAAGCTGTGACCAGATGCCAGAACCTGAATGCAGTGGCAAATTTAATTATTTTACAAAAGCATAACCAATTCACATACTGTGTTTGGACTGGACTCCATCTAGAGTTGACCATTTGGCTAAAGTGGGAAATAAAGCAAGAAGGGCCTGATTTAGGGAGGTGATCAAGAGCCCAATGGATCACTCTAATGGAGGTTCAGTTTTTCTCTGCTTCCTCTGGCAATTGGCCTTCAGGGTAAAAACGCTACATGGAAACTTTAGTGAGGGTTTGACTTAAATGTTGAGTGCTTTAAATGATTCTTAAAACACAAGGAAAATTACTGTCTAAACTGGGAAGACACACAATTGAAGATGAGTCAAACTCCAGAACCTTTTTTTGCCAGACACCAGGCACCACTTATCCCCTGGACTAACACCGTCCTTGAGCCTCGGCATCTTAGTATGGCAGCACTCCTTGGCAGAGGCACAGGGAGGCTGTCCAAAACTAAAGAAAAGATAAATGTAGTCACACACAGAGGTACTCAAAGAAAACTTTTCCAATGCAATCTGAGAATAGGGCAATGGTTTAGCTTTCAGCATTTTAACGACCCAAAGCAAAGGATATATTCCTGGAGTAACCTCAGAAGCTTCTGGCTGTCCTTGACTGGTTCATCTTAAAGATTAGATTTCAACCCCACAGAGTATCTGTGAAGAGTCCAGTTCACACATTTCGCACCCAGTCTGACAGAGCTCAAGAGCATGTGCCAGACGGAGTGGGATAAACTGCACGAATCTACGTGTGCATTTCCGAGATACGGCTCATATGCACTTGTGAATTTAAAGGTCTTAACTTTTTATTAAATGGGGAATTTCAAATTTTGACTTTTAATAAATTATATTAAAAAACACAAGAACATATTCTCATTGTTAATTATGGTTAAAGAGTTTTAGGCCATTTAGGCAAGTAATTTGAGACATTTAGAAACTGTAAGACAAGTTGTGCAGAAAGTGAAAGAGTCCGAGTACTTTCTGATGCAACTTCAGAAAGTGTTTTGTTTGCTGTATGCTATATTAAGCCACTGTAACCAGGGGCTACTGGGCTTAGTCATACAGACTTTATTAATACACCAGTGCATACTGTGATGGAAAATTTTAAGATTCTCTTTTTCTCTGTGTAAAGCCGAACCTACTCAGTGAGAAGCTCCCTACAGTCTTATTCTTTCTCAGTGCGATCTTTCAGATATACCACATGTTGAGGTATGATACTGATTGTATACTGTGATCATGGCAGATAGACAGCTCTACACACAATCTAGGCTTATGATACCTCTTTGTCAAAAAGAATGCATACTCCTGTCATGTGTCTGTGCTGTTGACTGATCGCTTTGCAAAGTAAATTCAAACTCAAACTGACTGTTTGAGGTTTATTTCAGATTTCAGATTTCAGTCTGTAACAAGCTTGGTGTCAGAATTGAGATGCCTTGGTTTATCGAATGAGGGGTGTGAGATGGACAGAGACTGATCATACTGGAAAAATGCATTTTTTAGCTTTGCCTCCCATAGTTGAGAGACAAAAAGGGCAAACATTGTAGACCTCAGACGTATCCCCATTGGGGTATCCAGAAATGGACCACATTGTTCTCAGAGGTCAGATATGTGAAATAAATTGTGATAATTCTTTTGGGAAAAAGACAACAAACAAACAAACCCCCCCACAAAAACTGATTGTTCACTTCTGGTCTAGAGATTTGTCATCACAAGCTGAGTAAATTCAGCCTCGGGGAACAAAGAGCACTTTCTCAATGGGAAAGTAAATTGAGGACAAGGGTTTCCCGAACGTTTAAGGCTGTTGTGACTGTTTTGCCTAGTTGTAGTGAAAGACAGTTTGGATTTGTGGTGACATTCATTGAAATTAGTGTGCCAGATAGATAAAATTAAGCATTTGTGAGCATGGGGAATAGGTCTGGTAAAGAAAACCCCCATTGAAGATTGAAGGGGTGGATGCTGTTTATATGAGGGAAAAAGTATCACAAAAAAAAGTCATGACTCATCGCTTGCAAAAGGTCCTAGCAAATTTCCTAGATGAGACATCAACAGCCAACACTGTGATTGAGGCAATGATGAGAATAGGGCGTACAGGGAGGCGAAAGCAGCCATGTAAGGTGAGACACCATCTCATTCACACTGAGAAGAACATCAAAACCCAACAGAAGAAGAAAAAAGGAGAAAATGGACAAAGAGCTCCTCCTGGTGATCCGAACCCTGTACCAGTCTGTCCAACCTACAGCTTTTTTGCCAGAACTCCGGAGGATGAGGATGAATTGACACGTGCATCTGTTTCAAGTGCTATCGGAGGGAATGCCTCAACAATGACAGCATCGTCACAAGAATGACAAGCAGACTGACGGTGGTAGTCACAGGAGAGACGTGCAACTATTCTGACTCATCCGATACCTGAAGTTGACAGTACCACACCTTTAGCACATGCACATGATAGTATACCAGCCTGAGCTCACATTTTAGAGTAACTCCTCCACAGGTTAGTGGCAACTAAGTTCACTCTATCAGTGTGTGAGAAAGTTGAGAGAGAACATTTTACTTTATCACTTGATGAACTGGAGAAAATCTAACTTTTAAACAGGAATTGAGCCTTAATCTCACATTTTCAGTCCTGATTGGCTGGTATTAATGAAAACTGTCATAATTTGAAAAGACCAAAAGTAGTTTCCAACTTTTGGAAGGCACCGGGAAATGCACACTATATACACAGCAAGGTTATTAAAATGAATTAAAACTAGATGTGAAATGTTTTGTTTTTTTAGTCAATTAAGAAAAAAAAATGAAAAGTAGATTTCTGAGGGGAAAAAATTAAAACTCCTGAAATGATTTTGTGTGTTTGGAAAACTAAGATAAACCAAAAAATAGAGAGAAAACCTCTTACTTTTAGTATTTCGCAATTTGGTAATATTTGATGTCACATTCTGCCTCATGAGGCTTTGATGCACGTGCTTATTGAGACTTTGGAAATCAGTTGTGGCTGTGAAGCAGCCACACAGCTTAATGTACCAAATCTGTTCCTTATGTGCTACTCTCAAAGCATGGCAGTGACAGTTGAGAGGATTTAGGCCCTTTTGGTCAAATATAATGCAGTTCTGTTCATTATAACAAACATCACTGTAAAACACAGCAATTTTTTAAAATCCTGCCAATCCTGCTGCTCGGGAAGAGGAAAACTCAACCTGATCTTTCAGCACCTTGTATTTCCTGCCTGGGAGGCCCCCAGAGATGAGCGTGCAGCCTGCACATAGAACACCTCCTCCCACTATTCACTGTGAAAGTGATACTTTGAGACATTGCAAAACTTTGTGTTCTGTGTTATCCCAAGTTCACAGACAGCCAAAGGATGCCTTCCTCAATCAGGCTGAAGCCTGACTATCAGTAAGAGCAGACAGCAAGAAGTAATGTGCTGTGCTCCACCAAACACCAGGTTATGGAGGAGTGCCTCAACTTAGCTTTGTTCCTCTGCTTACAATACAGCAGTAAAGTGTGATGGACTGATTTTCCTGTGTGCACCATAGAAGAACTAAGTGATAAATGCTCAGATAAGGCTTATTTGTCTACACCTCAGTGTGATTAATGCAAACTAAACCAGTTTTAAGAGTTTTTGCCATTACAACTCTTTTTCTCTGTTGTCTAGTACTGTCTTAGACTGATGGTACTAAGGTTTAATGATCGTTCCCTGTCAGCCAGCCCAGATGGTTCAGTGTACACCTGACTCTGAGGGACAGCCTGACTTGGACTCCTGACTGGACACCAACTTATCATATCGTATTCTCTTGCGCACACACAGGTAATGACCTGCATTGAATCTATTGTAATCGTTCTGATAGATCACATGTTGATGGCAGATAGATAACTTGTGTCTAAAAACAGCCTAGCCTTACAATGCCTCTTTGGCACAAAAAAAGAAAAGAAAAGCATATATGCTGCAGCCATGCTGTTTGTGCTGTTATTTGGCTTCCTTGCAAAGGCAAATAAAACTCATGAAGCGTAGAAAAATTGTGTTTATTCAGAAAATGTAACACAAATGTGCAGAGAGTGAAAAAGTCAGAGTATTTTCTGATGCAGTTGCGTGTGCGAGCTTTATTCAGTCACAATAACTGTGGACACACAATGTCTGGGTGCTGCTGGGCAAGGTGAGACTTAGTCATAAAGAGTTTGTTAATACTAAAGTTTCACTAAAACTAATGCCCTAAAATACTGAGCAGAAAAAAGGAAAACATAATTTACCCCAAAAGAGACATTAACATCCATGATAATCATGAACAATCACGTAGTGTGTATGGCACTGATTTGATGGTAACTGTAATGTTGGGTGTTTTTAAGGATGCTCCTTTAAAACCACACATTTAGCAATCAGATTCATTAATAATTCACTTCTAAGTACATATTAAGTTCATGACTGCTTTGATCTGCAAAATAAACTTTACATATGTACTGTCACGTCAATACTATTGTTCTATTTTACTTAACAGCTTAAAGGGGTGGATATATTTTTTGAGACTGAATGTCACACAGGAAATCCACAGAGGTGCTGTGAGTTCCTTCTGTTTACAAGTTGAACCTGCACAAGTGACATTTTTTTGTTGTTGTTGTTTGTTTTGCCATCACTCTGGGATTTAAAACCAGGTACTGTTTTATTAATTTATTGTGGGTGCATTATATAATGGCAGAGGTTTCGCAAAAACAAAACAAAGTAGCATTCACACCTATGATGCATTATATCCGAGGAAGTGTTTTCATTGTTAAATGTAAGTCATATAGAGTGTGAGTTTGTACCTAAGCCTGTGCCCTTACCAATCAAGTGTTGAAACAACCAAGCTAGCATCTATACTCTCAAATAGATTTCCCGATATGAACTATGTCTTTCCTTCCCAACCCTTCTGTGAGTCATAGACAGTCATGCATTACAACGGAAACCTTTTTCAGCAAGTGGCACAGGTTAGTGGCACACTAACCTACAATGTGGTCAAATTAACCGCTGAAGCTAAAGGAAGAGGTGGTTCAAGTTGAAGCCATTCTGCTAATGTTCAAACAGTTGCTAAAGAAAAATCTTGCCAAGAGGCTTATTCATCTTCTGTGAATCTTATCTTACATCCAATCACATCGTTAACATCACACGAAGCCGAAGGTATTACATCAGTGAGCAGATGTGATTTAACCTGTAAACTGGAACTGTGATTCCTGTGTGCTATAAGAAATGATTCACTACTGCTAAAACTTAGCAATACAAAAACGATTTTAGGAATTAAAACTACCAGTTTTCTCCTCTCAGTTCCTCAAACTGCCCAAAAAACATCTCAATGGTTTCACCGTAGCTTAAAAAAAACAAGCCTCGTTTAGGAGCACACTTGTGGCCTAAAAATTTATAGTGAACAAAATAGTTTTAATGAGTTTCTTGTAGTATTTTTGTGCATATAATATATATTTTTCTTTGTATCAGAAACCTGTCATGTCATTTTAGATTTTAATGACTTCTGTTTAAATCCCGCTGTTTCCAGCATGCTGCATCCCACTGTAAAATGAACCAAAAGAGACAGACATGCATGCTGTTTTCACGTGATGTAAAATGGATAATCTGGGTCACAACAAAACTGTTTTCTAGCTGTGCTTTTCTCTCTTTCTCTGACAGGTGCTTGCATTTCCATTTGCCTCTAAGATGAATTGCATAAGAGCTGCACAACCAGCCGAGGAAAGGTGTGAAAAACAACAGGAACACGATCTGAAGCTTTTGTAAAGGGTGAGGGGAAACAGACATTTGAAACCAAGTTCTGTCACAGGTGTCATGTTTGCATGGTTTGGTGGCTGCGTACACAGCATGAGCAATACAGTGAAAAAAAAAAGGTGTGAGAAATATCTTGAGGTTTTGGGGGAAGGTAACTAAATCTTTGAAATGCTGATCTTGAAAATGATATAAAGTGAGATTTAACACTGATATGAGTGTCATAAAACATCTTTTTTTTGGTTTGTTAAGACATGCAAGGAGCTTATCTATCAACATGTAGCTGTTCATTCATAATTTCAGTTTGTTTTTTTCATTCATTTTGACGAGACTGTGTAGTCTAAGAGTTTTATATGAATGGTGTGAATTGCTGCTGTGTCTTTGGGCATGCATTCTGCACCAATACTCTCCACTACTACTGTTCTAATAAAACAAGAGCAAGATTTGTTTGCATAAACAGACATGTAACACAAAAAGATGCAAAGCATGACTACACTATTATTTCACCATCCATTCAGTCAGTTTTATTTTCTTTGCATAGAGCTATAGCTTTTGAAAAATGTAATAGTAACATAAATTAGACCTATCAAAGGGTGCTATAGTAGGGGAGTGGTTAGCACTGTCACCTCACAGCACGAAGATTTCTGGTTTGAACATCAGTGGTCGCCTGGGGCATTTCTATGTGATGTTTGTATCTTCACTTGCCACTTTAGAGAACATTTTTTTCTAAATTAGCAATAAGTGTGAATGTGACGCCCTGACATGAATAACAAGAAGAGTGCATTTACAAAAATATTTGTATCGTTGTTTCTTGCTGTGAAAACTAAGACTATTTTAAAATTTGGATTTCATGTATGTTGTTTGTTTAATATGCATTTCTTGTGCTTATCAGTTTTTCTTGATTGCATTAGCATATTTTAGAATTGTTTTTAAGTTTTCAGGACTGAAGCAAATAAATGCAACAAAACACTGGTGCACAATTCAGTTAAAGCAATACAGAAAAGTATATTTGATCGACTTTTATGACACTGTCTTTCAATTTTGTGGCAAAACTAAATGCAAAGTCCATGACTTGTGTGCTATGACATTGTCATCTAATCTAAATGTGCAGTTTATAAATTTAACTGATTCCAGAGAATGTTTTACAGCTTTCAACTGATTTGTGAGGACATGCGCACATGCATAAATGAATAATGTATTACAAGGTAAACACTGCAAAATATACAAAGAAGAAAATCAGATACTACTCACTGAAATAAATCTGGTCAAACTGCCTGATGATGGTTGATCTTTGGTTCTTACAGAGAGCTTAAGCCCATGTCCACCACCCCCCAAAAAGCTTAAAAAAGAGCATATTTGCATGTAATATATGTTAAATACATATGATAAATTCAGCACTCAACACAATGCATTTCTTTTAAATCGTGTGTTTCTTTTAAATGGCAACAAATTCTGAAACACATCTTCCAAACCAAATGAAACTGATGAGTGTTTTCAGGTTTAGTCTCTGATTTCACAGAAACGTTCACCAAAAGTGCGACTACGTTACTCACATACTGACCCCGAAAGTGTTTTTACATATTCATATCTCCACATTGGTTTAAAGGCCATTTACTAACATAAACAGAAGGGCGACCACGAGAAAGAAAATGTAACAATTTTACAGAGAATTTATAAATATGTTAAGTTACTTCTATTGTAGGCTAGTTTCAGACATCTAAAAAACACAGTTTATTAACATTTTAAGTTTGTTAACAGTTTGTTTTTAAATAAAGGATAAAACTTTATTCTCAGCGTCTAGGAAAAAGAGGAAATAAAAAATAAAAATTTAAAAGTTTAAAAGTAAAACCTTTCTTCACAAAAATCCTCAAAAAACAGGCTTAACAATGGTTTTACTAAATTTCTGTAAACCATCAGACTTCTTATTTACAGCTTATGAGAGTTTTCATACTGTCATAATGTACCCTGTGAGGCGGAGGAGGGTTTTTTTTTTTTTGGTTTTTTTTTTTTGGTTTGTGTTTTTTTTTTTTTTTTTTTTT
>VUQG01011524.1:0-12021 GCA_015106755.1 Etia nguti | reverse complement strand
GAGAAAGCAAAGACAGTGACCACCTGTGTGGGTTTCATTCACTGCTGCCTCAATCCCATCCTGTATGCTTTTGTGAGTGAGAAGTTCCGGCGTCAGCTCCAGGGTAGGGAAACAGTGTTCATGTCACAGTTAAATGTTTCAAATAATCAAAATTATGATAGGTGAGTCATTCCCCCCGTCCCCTGACTCTGCTTCTTCTAGCGAAGGCATGTCAGTCAGATTAAGGAGCTCCTCGAAGTATTTCTTCCACAGTCTGACTGTGTCCTCAGTTGAAGTCAGCAGCACCCCACCTTTATTAAATACCGTTTGAGTACCGCCTTTTCTCATGGTCATTCTCACCCCATAATAATACATGGAGCCCCAAAATGAGGGCCATTGATTGATTAATTTCTTGATTGATTCTTTCTTTCTTTTTTTAGAAGCCAGAATTATCACTGGGTTGTAAGGCTTTAAATATTTATTTCACTCAGAGACATGCAAATTCAGTTCAATTCAGTTTTATTCATGTATACACCTAAATCACAACAGCAGTTAATAATAATAATGTATACTTTATTGATCCCCGTGGGGAAATTCCTCTCTGCATTTAACCCATTCACTCAGTGAAGCAGTGGGCTGCCATTGGGCGCCCGGGGAGCAGCGTGTAGGGACGGTACCTTGCTCAGGGGTACCTCAGGATAGTCGTTCAGGGGAATCGAACCCCTGACCTTCCGATCACGGGGCCAACACCTTACCTACTGAGCTATCCCTGCCGCTCCCCCAGTTGCGTCAGGCACTTTATATACTAAGATAAAGACCCTACAGTAAGTACACAATAATTGTTGGGGAACTCGTGGTGGCTCATGGAGCCTTGCTACAGTATATTTGAACTGATACTTTTGACCCAGTGTGGATTTGAGAAAATCCAAAATGAACTCAAACTTGTGCACCCAATTATTGTGCTTTTAAGTAATTAAAGATGTATACTGTACAGTTATTCCACCCTGGAAAAAGAACAGTTGAAAGAAATCATTAAAAGCCCCAAATTACCGTGAAGTTAATGCTCATGATGAATTTATATAAACTTCCGATCACAACTGTAGTCTCTGGTACAAAGTGTAAAGTTTTAGTTGATGTTACAGAGAATTCTGACTGACTCAAAGCAGTTCTTCAAATAGGAAGGGCCTGCTGGTGTTATGTGGGGACCCAGTTGTTTTAAGTTGGGTTTGTTCCCGTTTATATAGGCTGCTTTTGAAAATATTGGGATTTAAACCCAGGGATATATATTCTTGATCTTGGAATACTTCTGGAAAGCACCCTTAGATGAGGATTTTACTCTCAGTATTAAAGGCTAAATTCACTTTTATAGACGAATATTTTTTTTTTATTTACACAAAAATTTTAATGTAATAAAGTTTTGTTTTAAAAATTTCACATAGTTAGCATAGCAAAAGTCAACCCAATGAACATTCAGGCACCACATCTTTCAAAATTCAAATTTACTACGCACAGCTTATTTAACATGTTTACACATTACTTCAAAATGCCATTTTAAAACCAACAAATTTACTGTAAACAATATGGATACTTGCTACATTTTGATGTATATGGAATTAAATAACCAAAAAGCAAATCTCTAGAAGATTTAAAGAGGTATATCAGACATGCAGAGAGATTCTTTCCAGTCCCCACTGGAAGAAAGAAAGATGAGGTGTGAGGCTTAAATTACGGCCACTGGCACTGCTACTTTTTCTGACTTGTAGCCTCTCTGTGGCTCTTCAATACAAGTATAATTAATGTATGCATAGGTCTATAATTACTTCCCAGAATTACTTCAGCTGTTTTTGTGTGTGGAATTGCTTAATTTCTGTGGCATAATAATGCATACAGTTTGGAAATGTTGTCTATTGCTGGTGATTTTAAGATAATAATGAAGGCCACCATTACTGTTACTGTTATACAATGTTCTACTACTTTATTGTTTTTATGTTAAACAAACTGTTTTTCTGAGCTATGTAAAGAAAACTTAACAGTTTGGAAAATGTGAACTCTGAGGTGTGTTAGAACATGTGTCTAAAAAGCAATTTTAGACATAAAACACATATTTTGAGTAAAAACTTTAAAGCAAAAGTAAAATAAAAATGTAAAATGAACACTTAAATGAGTGAATGTGTTTGTTGATGAGTTTATGGGTAGTTAATCAAAAATGCTACTCCACAGTAAACGCTTTTGGCTCTTTTTTGAGGAATTTAAATTTTCCAGAGTGTATATTTGTGGTAATAACAATTTTGTTGCTAAATAAATAAAAAGTAAAATCAGAGAAATACCTGTTATAATTGCTAACAAAATAAATGTGTAAAAAACATTTTTTTAAAAGAACAAAAAATGAGTAAATTATTGTTTTAGTTAGTTTATTGCTTGTCAGTATATATGCTGCTCTGCAATCTTATTGAGCTGAAGGGAACTTTCCTGTTTACACATACATTACTCTGCTTATTGTACCAACTCCCAATATTTAATTGTGTCCATCCAGCTTTTTACAGTATAGAGTTCAGTGCAGGAGAGGAGCCAGCAAAGATAAAGTAGCTGGGATTAAGCTGCTACATGCATTATTTGCCTTTTTCTACCTGCTTTAAGCAGTATCTAAACACAAAAGCTGCATTCAAATCACATTATGAGACCACTGTGTGACTTGTTTGTCTTCTGCTCATGATGTCTTTACTCAGCATGTCGACTGACGCGACAGAAGACCGCGCAACATTTCGGTCTATTTCTTCACTCTTTTTTTCTGTATATATTCAATTTTTCTAATGGCCTGTGTAAACTGAGGAGAAGCTTTTAAGTCAAGTTTATGATCTATTTTGGCAAACAGATCAAGAATGCATGTAAGAATGATACAGAAAAATGCAAACTCACATGCAACAGTTTCTGTAAAAACAGCTTACATGTTTTTAATGGGAAACTGAAACTATAATAATGAAAGGTAGATGCACTAGCTCGGTGACAGAGATCTTACGTAATAGATGGAAACAATGAGATATAATGTGACATGTGACTCACTTCTCCAAATCAACTGACATGCACATGATCGACATTCAGGAAAAACATGCGCACAATGACACCACTGCTTTTGTTTTCATAATTTACATGAAAGGCAAATATCTGACAACAGCAGATGGCAGCAGTGCAAAGATCATCCCAACCACAATCATTATGCCTACACTATAAACATTTCAGTCTTAAAGCAACAGAGAGTATGGTGGATTAAAGACACTGTCTGCAAACCCAGCCAAACAGGGTCAACTAGCCCTGGATTTGTGTTAATCATATAGTATTCTTACAAAGTGTGCTTACATTTTATCAACTTGTATTCCCAGTTTCTCTTTCTCTTTTGGACTCTATTCCCAAAGATTATGTTCATGCTGATACCAGGTTTGTTACTCATTAAAGAAAAGACCTGATTAGCTGGTTTTCTCTATCTTAGTTGCCAGATAAGGTAAAGCAGGAAATAATGCTTCACTTTGATGTGCTGCTGAAAACTGTAAAAACCACGTCTTAAACATGCTGCTTTCGACAACCACCATTTCCTTCATTGCATCATACTCTTACAGACTCTCTAGATTCACAAAACACTAAAGAGAGGAAGGATTAGAAGTGCATCGAGAAGAGGAAACAGAATATTTTCAAGTGTGAAATTACTGTACAGCGAGTTTCCAGAAGAACACTCAGTACTGAAAGTACATTTATTTTTGGACATAGTTACATTTCTCAAGATTGTTAGGATTTGAAACCAGGCAAGCATGGCAGGTCACAACGTGCTGAGCAGTGTGAAAGCATAAAACCACAGGCTTTTTTGTGTGTAGCACAACACAGACTATTATCATCACAATAAGTTTTTATCTTCTCTAACTTCCGTTCTTCTCCCACATACTGGTCTGCTGGTTTTCAGTCAGCTGGCTCTACTCACAAAGCATCACACAGTTCTCTCTACCAAACACAGACACGTCTTCAGATGAGCGTAAATAGAAAGCTATGAAAAGAGTGCAGCACCCCTCCTCCACTGCTCTGTCACCTGACTGATGACATCACCATATATTTTTTTCTTTTCTTCCTGGGTCCCGTCTGTACATTCCCAGCAACAATGATTTTAAAAAGTTAAGTAAAACTGGCCTGGGGGGAAATTCCTTCACTGCAAAGCGATCACATACTGACATGTCATTACGCAATCTCGGGATTTACTGCTTCAAGACAAGTCAAAGAGAGCACATAGAGAGAAACCTTAAACAGTGACTTGCGTTAACGGTGATAAAGTTATAAACTGTTTGGGACTGTTTAACACACAATGTCAGTAACACTGTCAATGATAACAACTTGCATTACGTTGAATTTCAAAGACTATGATTTTAGCTTTATGATAACTGTGTTGAAAACTGTTAACTGACAACACAGATTTTTTACTATTCATAAAAAACTAAATACTTTTATTTTAAATAATACAAAATAAAATACAGATATCTACTTTTAACCCTTTTGAGTGAGCATATGTCACTATAATGCATGTCCAGATTATGAGAGTCATTTTTTATACATAAACATCTGCTTGCTAGCTACACAGAATCAAGTCCTCCACCCCTTGAACTCATGACATGAGACTGCATTCACTTCCTCTCAGGAGTGTAATGTCATTTTGCTCACATCTGAGTCAGAAGATGTATGCTTCTCTGTTCATCTTCACTGAGCTGGCTGATTCTCTACAACTGTCATCTGTTTCAGTTCTTCCTGTTGATCCTGACTGTGGTCAGGCTGCTGTCTCTGGCCTACACCAAGATCCCAAATTGAGCCTTCTGGTTCAATTTTATTACATCTCAGCATGGCCAGTAAGTGTTGCCTGAAGTTTCCACACAGGCCGAGATACAGCAGAGGCCTCAGGCTGGAGTGAAGGCAGCCAAGAGCAGAGGTGACCATAAGAAGTGTTTTTAGTGAACCTTCAGAGCTTTCATGCAAATCGGTAGGATGTTTCTGAAGTCTGTTCTGGAGAGTGTCCAAAATAAGTATGAAGTTGTACGGCATCCAACACAGACAGAATACGAACACCAGAGACAGGATGACGGTGACATTTCTCTGGATTGGGAGGCCATTACAGCTGCACTGCCGCCTTAGCATATGTGAGCAAAAGATCATCAACATGACTCCAGGTAGCACCAAGCCGACTATGTGGTGTAGCAGGCGTGACCACAACTGCCAGTCAGTTCCAGATTGAGGGTAGATGTTAACACAAGTATTATCTTCTGTGTAATTATTTTTACCCACCAGAAAAATCCAGTCAGGTGCAGTGAGGAGGACAGAGATAAGCCAGACTAACAGGCAGCTGATATGAACTAACCCGCACCTCCCGTGGGAATACAACTGGATGCCATGGATGGCAGACAGGTAGAACTGAAAACTGATGCAAAGCAGCAGAAAGATCCCACAGTAGTAGTTGATCTAGAAGAAGACAGGAAGAACTTTACTGTGAGCCACAAACCTCTAACATCTCTAAACCTCTGTTCTAATCTTGTTCTCTTCTTATAAATTTTAAATACTTAGCAGATGTCACTGTCATCCTGTTGAGTACATTGACTCTGTTCAACTTTCTCACAGCTTCACTGAAAATGTCTTGCTTTCACTTTCAGTCTCTATCTGTTTCACACAACATTTAGTCCTTACCTTGAAAACGACCCCAAAGACCCGGCTGAAAATACCAAAAAACCAGTCACAAGGCTGAGTCGTCTGTGCAGCCCAGAAGGGCAGCATTAACAGGAGGATGTCCGCGATACTCAGGTGGAGAATAAAGGTGTCCGATATGCTCCACATTCTCCTCTTTTGACCCAGAACTGTCAGGAGAATGATATTTCCCAGTATGCCAACAAAAAACACTACAGCATACAGAGCAGGGAACCAGACTGCCTCACTGCCTCTTTTCACAGAAGGCTCATCCAATGGATAGTCATAGGTGATGTTCGGATCATAGTCAATTCCACCGTTGACATCAAGATCATCTATACTCAGATTCATGTTTTGTTGGACCAAAAACAAAAAGTCAAAACAAAAGTGACACAGAGAGAAGACAAAAATGCTGCAGTGCCTCAGAAGCTCTATGTCAGAATAGATTCCTCTCTCATTTTCTCTCTTTCGGTAAAAGTGAAGTCAGTTCCCTGAGATTTCCCTTTGGGAAGCCCAGCTGAGCCTTTATAATACATACACAAACACACCACGACTAACATGGTGTGATGTAGCAATCGTGGAGTGGACGTAAACGGAAAGTACAGTACTCCGTAGTTTCTCTCTCTCTCTCTCTCTCTCTCTCTCTCTCTCTCACACACACACACACACACACACACGCACACACAACTTACAATCTGCAAAACAGTCTCACAGCTTTGTTATTTACTGTTGTTGAAATAAGATAGAGTCAGGAGTTAAATATTAGGAATGTTAAACTTGACACAGATACAAAAACAAACTGAAAGGGACATGCCTGATAATTATGAGCAGCTTCAATGGCTGCAAGAAAAATGTGCGTACCGTTAAAACACTTCCCAAAAGTCAATATATATTCATATTGCAGGAGGGCCGATATATGCAAACAAATGCACTTACTTCATATAAAGACATTCAGTTGCAGATGTTTGAGAAGCTTTCTGCGCGCTTTGGACCGATGATGCTCAGGTGAAGAGATAAGTTATCTCTCTGAAATCTCTACCGAAGCTGCGTTTGCGCTCAAAATTTAGGAATCATACAACTGTAATACAGAAAACTCGTCTATGCTGAGAGTACTAAATCTATAAAAACAAGGGCTCTGGAAACTTAAAAGGAGACGATAAGAAAAGCTGAGCTCAACAAAGTGATTTTCACAACTCAGCACAAATCATGCAGAAAATGCAGACTCGTACATGAAAGCCTCTCATGCACTGGGATTTTGAGGCTCGTCAGACCTCACCTCATTGCTTTTCAAAATAAAATACTGCATCATAATAAATTAATTACAACAGATACGACTAAAAATCTCAAAGAAAGATAAGTTAACAAAAAGACGAGGCTCTGTGGTTTAGTGGCACTCATATAGACACGTTACACTGGCTCAGCCTCTGTGACCTCCGCATTTAATATGGAAAACAGGTGGTTTGCTTTGAAAACCGCGTTAAGTCACTTCCGTGTTGCATTCAGGCCTGCCTTGACCCACCAGATTTCAGAGCAAACAAACACAGATCGTCGAGCTGCTAAACTAGAGGAAGCTGTTGATATTGTGAGATTGTGAGATGGGGTGGACAGTTGGAGAGATCTAACTAGACACAAGAAAGTTAAAGAAGTCTTAACTAAAGACAAAGAAAAACAAACCCAAAACATTGGCTCAAAGACAGATACAAGACAAGAAAAACAGTTGTATGAAGGTAAAATATAAAATATGTTTGGGATCTTATGCCTGGCAGGTGTGTTCACCTGTCACAGAATGAAGAGTTGTTATACAGCTTTATAGAGAATGGTAGGAATGAAGTGTTCTTTATGGCAGCGAGGTTAAATCAGTCTGAGGGAGAAGGAGCTCTGCTGCCTCAGAGGGGTGGAGTGGAGCAGGTGTGATGGGTTGTCCATGATGGAGGGCAGTTTGTTCAGTGACCTCCTGTCCTTCACTGACTCAAACACCTCCAGTTTCTGACCAGTGATGATTCCGGCCTTACGGATCCTGCTGGCATCTCTGTGACTGATGCTGCCCCCCCAGCAGACAACAGCAAAATAGATGCCATTTGCTACCAACACCTTGCTGCTTCTTCGTACATTTTATTAGTGAAATGAATAATTGTGTTTTTCTGTCAATGACATTTCCTGGTAAATGACCTCGGTGTCTGCATACTGTAGTGTGTGAGAATTTCCTGAAGTAAACTTGTAGGGCAGCAATAGGAAACGTGTCATTGAAACTGTTTTTAGTAAGTATTGTGCTGGAGTGAAGATGTTTGAAAGTACCTGCACCTGTATCTGTATCATTTAGCAGAGGTTGCATTTATTCCCTTGTACATTTAGATCAGCCTCTTTTATGGGATCTTGGCTTGTATCAGTCTGGACTGCTACCTGTCCGTCATCCACGCTACTCAGATGTACTTCCAAACAAGCCTTGGGTCATTCAGGCCAGTCGATGCTTCTTCCTATCACTGACTTAATTTTTTAGAAGATGTGTTGGATGAAAGACGAGGTAGAAAAGAGTATGTTCACAGCTATCCCAAGTTTGGCCAACAGGCAGTAGATTTTTGGAAGCTTGCATCACACCTGATTTATCACATAGTGGTCTTAATGCTTTCTTCAGCCATCATTATCTTCCGTTACTCCTGCAGCACGGATCAGCTGAGGTGTGGTACCCAGAGGTTTAAAAAGCAGAATGCTTTTAAGATCATTATGGCAGCGGTTGTGGTTTTCTCCCTCTGTTGGATGCCATACAACATCAGACTCTGGAAACATTTCATTTTGACACAAGCAACAAAGCTTGTTCAGTCACAATATCCGATTCTGTATGCCTTTGTGGGTGTGGAATTCCGGTATGGGCTCCTGAGCATCCTCGAGTCTCTGGGCTCTTGGTTAGAGTCTGCCAAAACCTCCAACCCCCCTTGATATCAAACAAATCTGATCAAGCCTACAAACTGGACATGAATGGACATGAAGCCAAAAACATCAGCACATACAATGCATGTTTGTATATTTTTGTGTTAGATAACCTGAAAGAAGGAGTGGTTTTTTTTGTTTGTTTTCTGTAGTTCTTTGTGCATCAGCAGTTGGACATTTATGTTACACTGCATTTACTGGCAGTTTAACATAAACCTAGCATAATCAAGTCTGTTTGCAGCATTACAGTAAACCCACACGGCCAACAGAAATGAATCTTTGGTGATCATTAAGTGAAATTGGACTCGCTGTTAAAACTATTACACTGGAAACAGCTATCAAAACAGTGCACAACAGTTGAAAAAACACCAAACAGTTGGTAAATTCCTCTGTGTACTCCATGATTCAGGTCCTATTTGAACCCTCCAGACTAGTTTGTTTGATTTTCTTTATTTGGAGGAAAGGTGGCAGAAAAATGGGCTTTCATTCATCTTTGTGTTGAAAACAACCTAAAATTTACAAAAAATGACTTACTAGAAAAAATACGCATATATGTAACACATCAAATGTAAAACTCAAACCTGTAAAAATATGTACATACAAACATAATAAAAAACATATAACAAAATCCACAGTAGAAACTGATGAAGAAAAGGTACGAATTGGGGTTTGCTGTAACAGAGAATTCTAAGTGACTGAAAGCAATCCTTTGAACGTCTCCAAATAACACAAGTGGAGGTGTACATCTCCACTTGTGTTATTTGGAGACGTAGGTGCATTCAGTTAAGGTTTGTTCATTTTGAGACATCCTTTTAAAAATAACAGGATTTCCAGGGGATGTGGATCCCACCCAGAACTATACGCTTTATTGTTGGAATACTCCTGGAAAGCACCATCAGTTGAGGAGATTACTTACAATACTAAAGGTTAAATTTATTTTTATAGACAATATGTTTTTTTTCCCACATAATTCATTTTTGCCTTAAAAAACTCTTCATGCAGTCAGCATCATGAAAGTCAACACATCTTTCAAAATTCAAATTTACTATGCACAGTTCATTTTAACATGTCTCCATTGTGCTTCAAAAATGGTATATTCAAAACAAACTATAAAAAGTCACTATGGAAAAAAAAAACAATATGGATATTTGCTACATTTTGGTATATATGGAAACAAATAACAACAAAACAAATCTGCAGAAGATATATTAGAGATATATTAGACATGCAGAGAGATTCTTTGCAGTGCATACTGCAAGAAAGGAAAAGAGGTGTGATGCTGAAATTGTGGCCACTGGCACTGCTACTTTTTCTCTTTCACTATTTTATACAAATGAAGCTTATGTGTAAGTTCAATAAGGAAGATCTGTGTTCACTCATCTTGGGTGTTTGGCTGCTAGTCTATTCGCTGGTATTATGTTCTGCTGTGATAAGCCATCAGAGTCTATTCACCAAATAGCATAACTGAATTCTGTATTTTAATCATGCTCAGTTTTTTCTAAAGAGGTCTCCTTAGCTCTCCGGCATATCAAATAATGTATGCACAGTTCTATTTAATTCCCAAAGATTTTGACTTTTTTTTTTATGAATATGGAAATTAAAATAAATAAACCCAATTTTTGTGACTTAATAACAATGCATTCATTATAGGGCAGGGATAGCTCAGTAGGTAAAAGTGTTGGCCCCGTGATCGGAAGGTCAGGGGTTCGATTCCCCTGTACGGCTACCCTGAGGTACCCCTGAGCAAGGTACCGTCCCTACACACTGCTCCCCGGGCGCCCAATGGCAGCCCACTGCTTCACTGAGTGAATGGGTTAAATGCAGAGAGGAATTTCCCCACGGGGATCAATAAAGTATACATTATTATTCTGGAAATGCTGTGTATTACTGGTGATAATGAAGACCACCATTAGGGCTGTATTAATAAAGCTTATGAGTAAGTTCAATACAGAAGATCTGTATTCACTCACCTGCCTGCTTTCCTGGGTGTCTACCACTTTCCCAGGCTGCTAATCTCAAAAGTGACACCATTACTCTAGTCCAATCATCTTCGCACTCGCCTTCTTTGAGCCAATCAGCCTCCACTTTGCTTTAAATCTGTCCGCTCCATCATTCTCCCTTTCAGACACTCTTTTGTGCAACCCACCTCCTCCCCATCTACACCTCAGACACCTTAGCCAGAGCTCTACTCAACCCTCAGTTTTCATCTTCACCACCTCCACCAGTGTCCTACCAGGGTCCTGTCCTAAACCCAATCACTGGGATTCGGTTCTGCCATGATGGGTCATTGGAGTCTAATCAACAAATACATTAATTTCTCTTCTTCAATAAATCATGTTCAATTCTTACAAGTGATCTCTCCTTATTGAAATAGTATTGATCCTGATCTTAAAAGTGTTTATATTGCATCCTAGTGATTTTTCTAAATGTAAAATTCTGATTAACTGTATAAACAAAATTTAGCATTTAGAAAAAAGTGAAAAATGTTTGTTGGAACATCTGTAACATGATTTTAAAAAAATGCAGTTTTAAATATAAAACACACATCTTGAACAAAATTCAGCAAAAAAAAAAAAATCAGATAAAAATGCAAAATGAACATTTAAATGAGTAAATGTGTTTTTAAATGCTGAGTTTACTTTTGCTTAAAAGGCTGTTTCGCAGTATTTGTGTGTGTTTGTGTGCATATAAATAATGTAAATAAATAATGTTGCTGAATAAAAAGCAATTGACATCTTCACTGTTTCAAGCAGAGCACATAAAAAGAAACATGACATGGTAAACTCTGTTAATGGCAATAAAGTTATAAAATGTGTTTATGTGTTGTTTAATGTAAGAAGTCAATAAAACTATCACAGATAACAGCTTGCATTATATTGACTTTCAGTGATTATAGCATTAGCTTTATGCTAAAACAGTTACTGACAACACAGATTTTTCACTAATTATTAAAAAAACTCAATACTTTTATTTAAAATAATGAGAAAGATGTACTTTTTATATGTCACCATGATGGATCTCTAAAACCTTAGCATTATAGTGAAATGTGAAAATAATTTTTTTATACATAAATATTTGCTTGTCAGTTACACAGAATATAGTCCTCCACGCCTTGACATGAGATTGAATTCACTTCCTCTCAGGAGTGCAACAACATGCTGCTCACATCTGAGTCAGAAGAGAGTATGTTTCTCTGTTCATCTTCAATAAGCTAACTGATTCTCTACAACCGTCATCTGTTTCAGCTCTTGCTGTTGATCCTGACTGTGGTCAGGCTGCTGTCTCTGGCCTACACCAAGATCCCAAAGGGAGCCTTCTGGTTCAATTTTCTTACATGTCAGCATGGCCAGTAAGTGTTGCCTGAAGTTTCCACACAGGCCGAGATACAGCAGAGGCCTCAGGCTGGAGTGAAGG
>VUQG01011523.1:1820-19425 GCA_015106755.1 Etia nguti | reverse complement strand
CATTTCTCCTGCGGTGTTGCTATCAGTGTGTGAAGAGTGGGAGAAGAGGGTTGCATTGACAATCCAACACAATGGGCAGCACATTGAACACATTTTATAAGTGGTCAGAAACTTGTAAATAACTCATGAAAGAATAAAGTTACGTTGAAACCAAGCACACCATTGTTTTTCTTGTGACATTACCAATAAGTTTGATGTGTCACATGGCCCTCTTCCTATTGAAAAAACAAAAGTTGCATCCAAGATGGCCGACTTCTAAATGGCCACCATGGTCAACACCCATCTTGAGGAGTTTGCCCCCTCACATATACTAATGTGCCACAAACAGGACTTTAATATCACCAACCATTCCCATGTTATTACGGTGTATCCATATAAATGGCCCACCCTGTACTTGCAGACCTCATATCAAATTTGAATGTTTTAATTCTTTTTAAAAATGTTTCATCTTTACTCTCAAACCCTGAAAGAGCGAAAAATTAAAACTGTTGTATGTTGCGTTCAGAGTTTGGGTTTAAAGCATCACGTTTTCACTGATCCTTTTATTTACAGCATGTTTTAAGTGTATTATAGATTCTGTGCTGAGGGAATATATTTTATATGTGCATGGTGTTAAGCTGTACATTACTAAAACCACTGAATGAAGCACAAACTGTGCCTCACACTATCATGGGAATCGTGTAAAATCTGCTGCTAAGTCTGTGTTACACTGCTGGAACTGCAGCCACACCAAGAATACTTATTCGATCAATAAAATTGATTTCATCTTGATCTACCGACAAAATAAAGCGATTTCCATCTCTCCTTTATTCGGCTATGGGCCTGTAACCTTTACTGTTTAAATCCATCAGTTTGAAAGTTTCTGAGCCCTAATGTGCAGCCGTCACCTTACAAATAAACAGCAGCACAGAGAGTGCACTCACCAATAAAATAATTAACTGGAATTAAAATGTTTATTTTACTGCTCCGTGGGAAAAATCAGAAGATTAATGATTTCCTGCAGCTTTAATCTCTTGTCCTTTTTGCAACAGTGCTTTTTAATGTTCTTTAGAGATTTTTGGTCACCATTTTATCATCATCTAATAATGTCTGTGATTGGAGTATGTGGCCCTCACAGGGATCATTTTCTGAGGACAGAGTCAAATGATGCACAAAATGCTCCTTTTAAATTGGTCAGATGCTGCAGCAGCGCCCCCTTTCACTTGAATATGCAGGAGAAACTCTGGGTTAAATTAGTGAGATAATAAGCAACTTCCTGTGAATGCTTATTCAGATTTACCACTGTTAGGGTGTGTTCATCCAGATAACTGAAAGCCACTCTAGGTAAGTTGCGCTCTCTTCATAATACACAACGCTGTTGGTCTCTTCCTCATCAGCCCTCTGTGTATCTTCCCCTTAGTCTTTATCATAGTTTCTGTTATGTCCTGTCATGCTACTCCCTCCTGTGTTTTTGCTTCTCTGTGTATTTAACTTTTTGGACTTTGTTACTTTTAGACTCTATCCCTTGTTGTTGTTATGAATAAGCCGTGCCTTTGGGTCCTCTCCACATTCAACCCTGACAGTAAAAGATCTGAAGCTGAGATCTGGATCGCGGTATGAACGTCAACAATCTTGTGTTGTCTCCCTATGTTGCAATACTTCCCCCACCCACTGTCGGATGAAAGGTTACTCCTGTTGAAGGATGATTTCCTGAATCAAACGCCCTGCTGATGTTATCCCTGGATTTGTCTAATCTCCACATCATCCTTACCAGATAAAAATGGTACTAATAAAATTGTGTATGAACCAGACTGTGGACTTGGAGAATCGTTAAACCCCTTCCATTTTACGTCATTTAATATTCACTTGAATTATGATCTGCTTTCTTAAACTCATGATCTGAACTACTAGTTATAAGTCTAATTAGTATTAAGATACTTATTCTGAGTTCCTATTTGGAGTAAAACTAGACAATAAACAGAATGATTTACGACTTAGCAGCCTTTTCACTGACAAGTCGCTGCCACAGGAGGATGCAGCGTTGTCAGTTTCTCGATAAAATCCATTACTGTCTTGTAAAAATGCAGAATTCAGGCTTCAAATCGGGACTAACCAATTGCTGACATCATCCCTTGTTCATGGTCTATGTTCAAGATTCGTGCTTCTGGACACCTGAAAAAGATGTCCTTAACTCTTACGTTAGTCCTTTTGTTCTAACACTCTGCTGTTGCCCTCATTAGATCTCTATGAACATAGGATCGTTACATTTTGTACTGTAAATTTTGTTATTGTTTTGATCAGATTGAAAAAAGGTTCACGTGCACAACCAAAATGCTGATAATGCTGCCTTTTCCTTTATCAGCTTGCGAATGTCTCTCTTTTTTAAATGAATTTGGATCAGCAGTCAAATTACCTTCACGGGAATTAATCAAAACCTTCTCGGAGAAGACAAGAGTCGATGAATCAGTCACTCTGGTCCTTCCAAGCACACAAGGACACGCAAGGACATCTCCAGTTCTTTAACTGGAAAGCAGTTCACTGTTCTGCATGCAGTGATAAACGTGAGACTGTGCTTTTGCTGTGAATGGAGAAATGACTGATAGTCGTTTTTTTGGAATTGCTTTCTTTATGTCACTGCTTGTTAGCAGAATATGTTTGGAATGTCGATGTCATTATGTCCAAATAATGTTTTTCACATGAAACACATTATTTCTCCCTTTTACTCCTCTGTCCTGTTGGCACCGTGGCTCATACCTTTTAGATTAGTTACTTGTATTGTCTCCAGTAAAAGATATGAGGCTTTTCTCCACACTTAACGCTGTGAAGCCGCATGAGATTTTTAAGATATTTTGCAACACCACTGACAGCTCTGGCACTGCCGGTGCTAGACTTTTTTGATTACAATTCTTTTATCATTCAGTTGATATATTACACCATATTGCTACTGGAAGTTATGTGATGCTTTTGAGTTCTTATCAAAACATGGCATGGTAATTTTTAATAACTGGCTCTTTTGTGGTTTGGCTGCTAACAAGTCTCAGGGGCTCAAAATAGATTGTTGAAGAGCAGGCAGAAATCACCCCTCTACAGGACAATGGAATTTGAGAGAGGCTGCCTGTGACAGCTTTGATAACTCAAGGCTTGCAGTGATTGCCCAGGTGTGTCGAGGTAAGAAAGCAACTTGACTAGGAAGCGATATTATTTCATTCTTGACTTTCATTTTGACCGTTTTTTTGCCAAAAGGCATACCTATTCTAATTAAAAATATCTCTCTCTTATTTATTTATTTATTTATTTTACTCAATCTTTACGTGAATGTCCTAGTAAAATGGTTATGGCTGTATTAATATAGCTCGCTAGTACAAAGAGCTGCTTTTTGTGATGAAATTTTAAGACAATTCTTAGAAGTATGAAGTTATCTAACAATTTCCCCTTTCATATCAGACTAAATTAGAGATATTATAATAGAGAAATGAATTCTGAATTGAGAACTACAGACGCAAGGATGATGGTAAAATATACCTTCCAGCGAGAAAAAATGCTTTTAAAACCTGATTCTGCAGCAATGTCAAAGTTTCCTTTTTACAGCCTTTTTGAGCTTTATTTCGACAGACACAGTGAAGAAAGGATAAGAAAGCAGGCGTAGACATGCGGCAAAGGGCCACAGGTTGGACTTGAACCCGGGCTGACCACTCTCAGCCGTATGGAATGTGGTCGCCTGCTCAAAGCACCGAGCTAAACCGGCATCCCACACTTTTGTCATTTTATAAAACATTCAGTTTTATATTAATTTAGAGTTAAGTACATTTAGATAGCACTTCAAAATAACTGACCTAAAAAACTCCCAGAGGCATTTCATTATGGCTGCCCAGTGGCAAGACTTCCTTCTACAGGCCAAAGGTGAAACTCTGTTAAGGAATTTTAAGAGAATTTCTGGGACATTGCAGGAAGACAAAGAAATGGCAGAATTATTCTCAGATGCTGAATGACAGCGAGTTAATGAGACACAACGGATTAGCTCGTGCACGGATAATGTTTGCAGCTGATCCCATTAGACATGAGCTCAAATCTCCTGCCCAGTGTAACAGCACCAGAAATGAGAAGATATTTGACTACTGGAGAAACGCAGCGGTGCAGCAGCGATGACTTGCGTCTGTCAGAACCTTTCGTCTGCAGAGTGATCACATGATACTCTGACACGGCTCATTTCATAGGGAAAAGTAACAAAAGCTAAGCCAAGTATCAAGTACCGAAAATAATTAGCATTCATTATGTCATATGTGTGCCTGTGGTTTTGCTCTGGGTGCTCTGTTTCCCTCCCACAGCCCAAAGACGTGCACGCCACTGGTGATTTTAGTGAGTTTGCATGGCGCTCTCTGTTTTAACAGTGTCATGGACAGGAAACCGGTCCAGGATGTACCCTGCCTCCTGACTAATGGCAACTGTGGCTAACCTAAGACATAAATGCAAATGATGTTATGTAATAGCCTTTTACACTGTGCATCCTCTTTATTTAAACAGAGCAAATACAGATGTAGGATGTGGGACAGGAGGAGAAATTATAAAAATGCTGTGCAGTCCCATTTACTTTAAGTGGGACACCTGTCACAACCATGGCCAAAAATACTAATCACTATTGTTGTTCACCAGGAATGGGAGAAGCATGAAGAAACCATCAAGGATTTAAAAAAATACAGTAATGCAACCACAGACCGTGGCTGCAGTAAAGTTTCACTTCTTAGTGTGTTTTAACTATGGTCTCCTCTGCAGCTAGCTGATTGACCAACAACAGTGCAAGCAAGGGTAGCCAATAGACCAGTTGCAACACATATTTTTGACTCTGTCCCAAAAGGGCAGTCCAAAGCTGTCAGCGGACTGCCAATGAACTACCATCGCTGGGCCGTAATTTCTCTTTGAGCAGGAAAGATACACGGGCGTACTGCACAGCCTCGCTTTTATGGACATCTGAGTTGTTGTCCATAAAAGCGAGGCTGTGTTAACAAGCATTGCACTGTTTTCCTTGGTGTTGATGCATTAATTACACTCCAGTTTGTGGTGTCTTTTCAAGCAATGAAATAAGTTAGTTGTGCTGCTTTGTGCTGCAGACAGCACTTCATACGATTTCTCCTTCATTGACATCACTTGGGCAAATGCTCAAACAACAGACGATTTTGAGGGATAAGCTCTTCACTTTTGATTTTTGTTGGATAACTGTGTCTTTTAACGAAGTGTTAGATCCAGACTAGTCCATGAAATTTTAAGCTGCGTGGTGCAGGTCAGGAGCATGATCTGAGGAGCACTTGATTTGCTTTTACTTTGTTCAAACTGCATGCTCTGCTATTTAAAACACAATCTTAGATCGTGATCATTTAATTGTGCAAAGCCAAATTCATGATTAAGACTAAAATTTAATTAAATGGGCAACCCTGTCACAGGTTCTTGAAAGCTGTTGGCTAACAAGACTGTAAGACTGTATATAAATGATGTATGTAGCTTTTGGGTCTGATAAGTAAAGCGTCTTAAACCTAATCATTTTTACTCTCTAGAGGTGGAGACTCTTCTGGTTGCAAAAAGACTTCTTTTCCTGAGACTTCTCTTAGGAAAAGAGCTCTTAGCTGCCTTGCCCTGTGACCTCAGTAAACACTTAATGGGATATCTTAATGGGCTCAATTGAAAATTGCAGGTAACAGTGAATAAAACATGAAGTTCAGTTTGTAATGTTTATTTCTTGCGAAACCACCCAGTGATGTTCAGACCAAAGAGTACCGTTGCCTGCACTCTCTGACTGACTGTGACGACATCTTTGATTCTGGGTGGGATGGGGCTCTGTTCTTGACAGATGTGTTCTCAGGTCAGACCAGGCATTAATTTGCAGGCTTTCACAAACAGATACATCCTATAAAGTTATAAATCATCTTAAAATACTCCTTTCATTACCGGCATCTTTCAAGGTTGTTTGTTAGCCTTTTGCAACGGTCTCCTCGTCCTCCCCTCGTACAACAGCTGAAAAATGTGATTAGTTTTCAAAATAAGGGCATAACATTTGGAAAGTGAGGAATGTCAGCATGTGGTGAAGTGATCCTAAAGTCATTGGTATTGATCAACAACACTGTCAGCTCCCTTCTAGATTGATGGTGGTCATTCAGAGCTCAGGAGCCAGTAAAAACTTTAGTTATTGCTCTTTAAAATGTGCCCGTCTCCTCCCTGGGTCTGGAGCAGAGGAGGGAAAAAAAAAAGATTTCTCATAGAATCTGTGTGACTGTGAGTTGTGGATGTGACAGACAGTGAGTGAGATGTGAGTGAATTATGAAAGGAAAGGTTGGGGGTTTTAAGCGGGCCTTGACTCCCTGCTCCCTCAGGGGGAGATTGTGACCTGGTGTGTCAGGAGGCTGGAGTCGGCGGCGTAATCACTTTGACTTTTTTTCATCTCCCGGTTTGTTCTGCCTTTTGTTAAATGATAGATGATAGATTACAAAATAGATTCAGGTGTCCTTTTGAGGGTGATGTATTCAGTTATTTTATGAGTTAATCTATACCTGTAATCTTTTATTCTGTCTCATTTACATCTAGTACTTGCCTACCTAGCATACAGTGATAATTATAGCCTTTAGTGCTTGGTGTCATTTTATAAGAAACTGTGTGTGTGTGTGTGTATAAGAGATGGGGGGGGATCACACCCCCATGTCATAACCACCAGCAGGACTTCACTGACAAGGGCAGCAGCCTGTAATTTAATCTGATGGCTCCCCCCTCCTTCCACACAGCTCTGAAGGTCATCCTCCTCACTGATAAGAAAGCTGAAAGAAAAGCATTTTCGCAAGTGATAATCAACTGCTTATTCCTTCAAATGCCATGTCTGAGAAGTGGCTGGCACAATTTCACCGTAATACAAGCTGTCAGGTGGTTCTGTGTTGCTCGAGGGGGGATTTGCTGCTGTAAGGTTTCATTCAGAGGGTGTTGGGCTGACGAGCAGAATTGATTGAGGTGGTTTTGGTTTAAAAGAGCAGCAAAGTGAGACATAAAAGCTGACGAACAATAGCCGAGGAAAGGAGCTGGCGCTTTATGAAAAAGACAAATTGGTAGAAATATATCTCCAGTATTTGTGCTGAGGCATTTAAGGCAACAGTCTCTTGGTCAGTTCTGATCTGATGTCACATTTATCATCGTGCTAACAGTATGCCTTTTTGACAAGTTATGTTTTCAGTCCCATCTAAATATGTATTTACATGTTGCCAGTCTGGAGGAATAACAGTGTATTTGAAGTCTCCTCTGAAGCCGTGCAGAGCTATTCTTTTTTTCTGGACCAAGTTTATAGCGGGGAGAGCAGAAGACAGGGAATACAACCGTGCGAATTCAGTTCGGGATCGATTGCATTAAAAACGCAAAGCAGCAGAGCAACTTCAAAGAGAAAAAGCAAACTGGCTATATTTAGACGATGGGTGAAAAAGAGCTGCAAGAAGAAGTTAACAGGATTCTGTGGATATAGAGAAAACATACAAGTTATTCTAAGGGGGTCCAAGTGGTTGGATTACTTTGACTTCCCACACATTAGTTGTCCAAGTTTCACAAATATTTTCTTTAAGTTCCTTTAAGCTACGTATAGACATGTGTTCACTTTACTCTGCTGCACTTTTACACGACTACTTCTGGAATATTTTGTGATGGATGCTGGCACGGACTGAAAGCCCAGTTCATGGCCACCTAGCTGATGTTGCTATGGTGACATCGCCTCTGATGGGAGGAGGAAGAATTGAGCAAGTCATTTGTCAACGCTTTCCAAAATGAGCCACAGTGTTTCAAAAATGGCTCATTAGCATTTTCTGATCTGCTACCTCAATTATACTGTAGGGATCCGTTGAAAATTTAGGCAGCTAAAACTTTTTCAGCAGACAGTGTTGAAAATGTAAAATCTTGACATTATGAAACCAGAAACAAGGCTTCAGATCTTCTTTTGCATTAAATGGTTATATTATCAGCAGTAATCCTGTAGCATAATCTTTGTAAAGCCTTTGCACTGCTGCAGAAACAGTCCTTTCATTTTCCCACACCTGAAAGTCAAAAATGGTGGCCACTACTTTGAAATGAAAATGACTTGCACTTTGCATAAGCTTAAAGAGTTTTTGAACTTCAGCTTTTGATTGTTGTTTGGCCCACTGAGCATGCATTAGTGTTTCTAATGTGCGTTTCTAGGTATGCTCACACATTTGGCTCAGCCCAAAGATTCTAATCTACTTCTGGCAAACATCTTTCTTCTCTTCCTGCCCAGGGAACCTATGGATGTGTGTAGCATCAGACAGCGGCACTCTTTGAAGTATTTTGCTTTCTTTTTTCTTCCAAAGATGAAGTTTGGCAGTATTATACTAGCAGGTTCAGAACTGCACAGGTTTTACCTGAGTTCCTAAACATCATTGTCAAAAGTGGAGTTACAAAGGAAGTAAAAAGAAACTCGACACTTCTTAGGGCAACTTGTGTTTGATTGAATCATTGAAATGGTAGCTAGTTTACTTCGCATTGTGGAATTTGACCAGAGTACTCAGTAGTGGTTTACACATTTCCTTGGTGAGCTGGTTCAGTTCCAGCCCTGAGACACAAATCCCCTTTGAGATGGGAAGGATTTCCAGCATAACACTCCCTCAAATCAAACGTGTGGTGCGACCTGCTGGAGTCACCACTGGTGACAAGCGACGAGTAAAAGTAAAATGCTAATTGTAATGCTAGCAGTAGAAAGTAGCCTCATTGTTCATAAGAGGTTACTTGTTACAGGACTGCCAATAACTACTGGGAAAACTGGCAGCACAGCTGAGAGGCATTATTATATTCAGCTTTCTTTATAGAGCCTTCTCATATGAAGTCAGACACACATTGCTTATCAGTTGTCCGTCATATTGGGCATGATAAAAACACTCATCATTAGGGAAATATGTGTATTGCCAGACTGGTTGGGGGGGGGGTGCTAATAGATTGCCATGGTCAGCTGTAGTCTACATGGATGATACTATTTGCTACTAATCTGCTAATACTTGCTAACTGCTAGCTAAGCGATAGTAAAACTGAACAAAGAATGTTCGTCTTCAAAGTAAAAGTTGTGCCTCAGCACTGTTCCCAAAGGAAAAACTTTTACTTTGAAAGTGAACCGTCTCCATTTGTAGTTTGAGTTTTTACAGTTTCACTAATGCTCGGAGTGTAGTTGACGAGTTTTAGTAGACGAGGTGTTATGTTCCATACAAACTACGGGTGGCCCGTCTGCTAGTGAGTCCAAGGGATTTTTTTTTGGAACCAGTTGGAATAAACATTTAACCCCTTACAAATTGGCGGTTGCCATATGGCTCTTGACTGGTCTCTAGGCCTATGTGACTGACTAGTTATACTCACTACCATAATCACTTGACCTTAGACTGTCACCATGAATATCACATGTCCAAAATGGTGGACAAGTTTACATCCTGTGGTTAGTGGTTATGTGCCTGCAAAACATCAATAGTTACATGGTCCATGGTCTTGTTCTTTTAAAATGCAGTGCATTTGGGAAAAAAACAAAAGTGAGCGTTAATTATGACGATAGTTTTATAATCAGGGAATCATAGATCATTTCCCAGGATTTCTTTCTGGAAAGCTTGAAGTCTTAAATGCATAACTCTTTGTTTCCTTGCAGGATTTCTTTTTTATGTTCAGAAATACAGTAGTTGTACTCAGGTTAAGGGCCAATTAAAAAACAACAACAAAAGTTCCATAAATGTTACAGTATATATAATTAAGCAGAGGATGACAGGAAGCAACATACCTTGCCCAAATGGAAATGTCACAGACTGAGGTGAAAAATGTTTGTCCAATTTTCTTCCAAAGTGTAATTCTTCAATGTTACCTTTCATTATTTAACAAGCATCGCCATGAAAAGTAATGTGGGGAAAATGACACACTGATTAGCACTTGTATGCGCAGTCATTAAGATTCTCAAGGGGCTCCTACTTACAGTTTAAAAGGCGGGAAAAAGGTCATCACTCTTAATTCTGTGCTTATGTTGCAACTACTTCAGCCTGCTGGAAGAAATCCAACTTGGCTGTCGCTGACATTTTTGCACTAAATAATCTTTATGCTCACTTTAATCCTACTGGAATAAGATGCACAGTATGATGGCTAGAGTATGTGCCCTGAAATCAGTCTACATTGAGTTGATGCTCAGTCTGCAGATTGGTAAGACGTTTCAGTCACTTGCGTTGCTGAAGATGATTTTTCCTACCTGATAAGTAAATAAAAGCGGCAAGGCGTGAAGTAAAATTACAGTTTAAAAATAGGCATAATGGAGAAAATGAATCAAAAAATAGAAAGTAAGTAAATGTTCTTATCCACATTGAAAATGCTGCTCTCAGTGGACCCTGACTAATACTTTACTGTTGGTTGGGAACAAAAATTGCTTTCAAATGACATGACAATTCTGAAAGTCATTTACCTGCAAAAATAGAAGGTGGAGGGATACATTTGCAAATGAACTGCATACATTTTGTGTACGACACATGCCTATTGAATATCCAGCCTGTCATAAAAAAAGGTGAAGTAGTTTCCACTGTCCCCAAAAAAGAAAGCAGCTTTTCTGTCTGCTTATGAATTACAAAAATCATCAAGAAGTTACATCCGCAGTGATGTGACATGTCATTGCTTATATGAAAATATGAAAACTGATGTAATGGGTGCCCAAACAATGACTCCTCTTCAAATTCAACTAAGATACTTTAAGGAGCTACAGCAGAAACAACAAATCCTCTTTTTGGCTAAAGTAACTGTGTTGGCTCACCATCAAGTGTTGTAGCAAGTAAGAGCTTAGCAATGAAATACACACACACACACACCACAGGCACCTAATACAACTAAAAATGCTGCACCTTGGTCTCCAGTCTCTTCTCACACTATCTGCAATCTTCTCTAAGACTTTCAGCAAGATGGCCTCAGACCGCTTATTACTGGCAGCGATCCACGTTGGGCGCAATGATCCATGGCTCAACTGTTGTCTCGTTTCTGATTATTTCTTACAAATTGTATCTCCATCGGCCAAGAACAAAGCAGCAGCCGTGCCTTTAAAGATATATTTCAGATTCATATCAGTGTGTGTCTTACCAAGCTGGTGGGCTCCAGTGATGATGCACGGCAAGTTGTAAAAGTCTAAACTTTCTTAGGATGTCGTGTATAGCCGAGCAGACTTTTACAAAGGCTTTTCAGACTTCTACATTCTCCCCAGAACTTTGACATAAAGGAGCCTGGGCTGAGTCGTGTCATCTCTGAGAATTGCATCTCAAAGCAGTTTTGTGGAAGCCACTACCCCGCACATACCAAACCAAATCAAGCCTGTCAAATTGGAGCTGCTGGATTCCCAGTCAGCGCTCAGGCTCAGTGTGTCGGCTTCACCTCCCTGCCTTTACGCAGCGCAGCCAGCTTCCCATGTGCTCTAAGCGGTGTCATTACAACAGGGTCAATATAGCGAAAACCCTGTATGCTGCTATGTGGAGCCACCTGGGGCATACTGATCAGTAACCGTGCTGAAAAGCACAGCTGTAAATTAAAGTGGGTTCATACGGTAGACACAGGGGGCTGGGTGTTTACTAGGTGAAATAGCCTACAATAGATACTTTTGTCTTGCAGATATTATTGAGTTGCTGTTAGGAAAGGCAAGCCCTTGTGAATGTTCATTTCAAGACTCGTGTGTACAGCCTGTCAATGATAATGATCGTTCCTCCCCGGACAGCGTGTGAAACTGTAATTGTCTGCTAAACTTATGTCAAGGTCACAAAGAATCACTGTCAGGAGAAACACTGACGGCACTGATTGAAATTATTGATTCAAGACAGATGAAAAAAGAAGGAGCGAATGCAGCACACAGGCGGCTCTGTACTCTGTTTAATCTGTTCCACATTGTTCAAGGGACACACCAGCGATGCGGACGCTTTACCGATCTTGTGCAAAATATAAGAACATTTCTCACTAAAGTGCAATCCAAACAAACACCAAAGCAATATTAATAACAATATTTAAATCAGAATGATCACCTTTCTGATGTTATAAAAAGCTGAAAATGTGTAGGCTTTGTAAAAGTAGAATATATGTCCCAGCTGGTGTGATATTAAAGGTGTGATACTAATGATATCAGCGAGGGTTCTTGTTGATTTAAATACAGAGCCCTAATTAATTTAATCACTAGCAGCATTTAACTACAACTTGTTGTCAAAATATGTGTTATAGATTTTGCATAAAATTACACTGGGGTTCCTAATGAAGTTCTTGCTATTTACCTTAGTTAAAAATGTAGTAGCAAAATAATGTAATAGCAAAAAAAAGTAGGCTTATTAAACAAAAAAAGGATTTTCTTTTGACCTAAAACTGTACTACATTTTAAGGTTTTTAAAATATTTATCTCTTGAACTTTGAAATGCAAAATCAACTTCATTAAATATGTAGATATTAATTTATATTAACAGCCATTAAATTTGATCTTTGATATGTGCAGTTTTACAGCCTATCTCAATTTTATGCCTTCAAGTTTGCTCATGTCTTTTTCTCCTCAGAAAGCTACACTGCGCGTGTCCCTCCAGGGCCAAACTGAGCACTTTCTCGTGCTTTTTTAGTCCAAATTGCACTGCATATAAATAATGAAAGCTTCTGTTTGCAGGCTGTTACTTTTGGGTCAAATGTATGACATTTTTTCTTACTAGATTTGTGGGGTTGGCTACAACTAAAACTCAACTGGTTACTGACCATTAGTTGAGGGTTTGGTCTAGTGTACTCAGGAGTGCTGAAGTGTGGAGACTTCAAAAGAAATACAAACAAAAAAAGTAGCTGAAGTCCAGACAAAGATACAGGATGAAAAAGACCGGAAAGAGCAGAAAACACAGAGGATCCTTGCACCTGCCCAAACCCCGAAAGACTGTACAGCATAAATCTTTAATGATAAAAAAAACAAACAAGAATCGGGTCCACACTGAATTTCTTTGAGATTTTCTCAAATCCACACAGGGTCAAAAGCATACACAAAGGCTCATAAACGCACATAAACCCTTACTAATATTTGGTTGTATTTGTATTTGCAGACCTTGTCCCTGATTAGGCTTTTAGGCTTTTTACAATTAGAAAACATGGACTCTACCGAAGACTCAAGTTTCTACTCACACAGTTAGAAAAGTGTGTTAGTGTGTGTGTGTTACTTTTACTACTAATAATAATAATGATAAAACAGCAATTGCTACAAATAAATAGAAACATTTAAGAACAACCTTTCATACTGATCTTGAATGAAAATTTCAAGTTTTTCATTTCTGGTGACAATGTGTACCAAATCTGTGGGCCTTGTAAAAGAGGATTGAGCAATTTTTATTTAAATTTTTTTTTTTTTTTTTTTACATTTTGGTAACCTAAAATCCCCACTGTTAAATGTCCCTCAGCAAGTTACACCTCAACCAGATGGTAGCCATCAACAAGCTTCTGTCTTCTTGACAGAATTGGTAGGGATATTTTAAATTTGTTGGTGTCCTAGCACAGTCCGAGCTTTTAAGTGTAGTCCAAAATAGTCTGTTTTAACCATTCAGAACCAGTTTTCATGTGTGTTTGGGATCACTGTCTTGTTGGAATGCCCGGTTGTGTCCATATTTTAATATCTAGCAGTTGATTTGATATGAAGTTAAGGAAGTTAGAGGTATGTCTTGATGCATGCTCAATCATCCAGGTAAGTACCTTTTGGGAAGTTATAGGTAGTCTTCCTTCTCCTCCTTCTCCAGCGTGGACAGTGACACTGGTGTTACAGCAGTTTTGTTTAAATATCAGGCTTGAGCCTTGATGGTTCCTAGGTTCTCCCTGAACAACCCAACCAGTTTTCTCTAATCCAAGAGTGACAATTTGGGTCTTTTTCAGATTTTGGAAAAGTGGTGATAAAGCCAAATAATGTGTACTTTATGTACAGTTGTTTTAACTGATGATGATCTTATGTTCAGAAATGTCTTCAAGAAGATACTTCCCAACTTATCTAGATCTATAATTCTTCTTCTGAGATCCTGAGTTTGTTGGACTGTCCTATTGTTCTGAGTACTGGTCAATCTAGTGATTGCTTTCAAACAAATCCTTTTCGAGTCTGGCTAAGAGAAGCTACTAGTTGCAGTAAATCACGATGACCAATTAGAAATGAACTGGCCTAGACCTTGTCAAGTTAAATGACATTGTATCACCTACTTAAAATATTTAAGTGAATCTTTGTATATATTTAAGGATGTACTTTATGAACACCCTGTGTGGATTAGAGAAAATCCAAATTAAATTTAAACTTGTGCACATAATTCTGTTTTTAAGTCACTAAAGGTGTATGCAGTACAATTGTACACCTCTCTACTTTTGTAACCCAGTTGTCGTTGCATGGCTAGGTTTTAGACACAAGCATGTGGTCGTGTTGACTTTTACCACCATTTCAATTATACAGTCATACAGATGTCAGAGATGTACAGATCATGGAGGAAATGCTGCAATAGCGTGGTTACAGGTGAGACTTTCTGGAGAAATTTTTTTTTAAAGAGTTGTTCTCCTCCTATACCACCTATACCAACAATGATTCTCTTAGTGGCAGCACCTATCATTCAGGACAGTCTGAATGATAGGCATCAGACTAAACAGTGGCAGGGTCGCGATGACGTGCATGGCGCAACCAATGCCGTGAAGAGCTCAGTCATTCAGATGGTGGAGAGCCGCTCGTCCTCTGCATCAAAAGGAACCAGCTGCGGTTGTTTGGGGATCTGACTAGGATGGCTGAACAACTTAAGACAAGAGAGAGTGCTGCTCTTATACTGTATATAGACATAATTTTCCACATTTACTGAAATGATTTATATGTAAGAGCATGATGACAGAATTAGGTGGCCTAGGAATCAGGCAGATTCTAATGATTTAATGTTTTTTCTATTTCTAATACAAGCATTTTTTCCTTCTTCTTTTTCTTATATGAACAGTAAGGTAAAATTTTTACCTGCATTACTACTTTTCCTGCTTCCCATAGAACACATGGTGATATTCCTGGCAGGTCATTATTATCTAAATACGTTGCCCACTCCTTTTTGTACTAATTAATGAAATCTTGTTATTTCAATAATGATGTATTAAATCTCCAGCTCCTAATTGGTGGCGTGACTCTTTTCTGTGTCAGAGAGATCAATACCGGTGCATGATTGCTGACAGTGATAGGATAAATTTGAGTGTCTGTGTTATCCCTCATAATGGAGCCGCTAACTAAAGAGTAGTATAAGTGAGATTGTGAGTGGTGTACTGGTGAAAAGAAAGAGTAATCCCTGAGAGCGGGGTGGTGTGAACGCCAAGCATCGCAAAGACCAAAATCACTCATGTATTGTTTAAGAATATCTGTAGACTGCCAGTTCCTTTGACTCACTGCTGTATTGAGCCTGTCAGTTTCTGGATTAAAGACCAGGTTGAAGTCTCCTCCTATTATAAGCGTGGTATCAGAGTGATCCGAAAGGGAAGAAAAGGAGGAATGAATAAAGGAGGAGTCATCAACATTTGGACCATATATACTAGCAATACACAGATCCATTTTTGGAATACATAAATTAAGTATTATAAATATGCCTTCTGGATCTGAAAATAGTGTTGTCTGTCACAGAATGGCCTGAAGTCATGAACTCATGGACATCACCGGATGCTGGGTTTTCTCCTTTTTAATGGTCTGCCATTTCTTTACTGCAGCGGCTTTCAGATGCTGTTTGTTTGTGGGCCTTTTCTGTCCGAAGTTTAGTCTTCAATGTGTGAAATGCATGCTCAATTGTGTTAAGATCAGGTGACTGACTTGGCCATTCAACAATATTCCACTTCTTTGCTTTAACAAACTCCTGGGTGTCTTTGGCTGTATGTTCTGGGTCATTGTCTGTCTGTAATATGAAACAACACCCAATCAGTTTGACTGCATTTAGCTGGATTTGAGCAGACAGTATGTTTCTGAACACCTCAAAATTAATTTGGCTGCTTCTGTCCTGCGTCACATCATCAATAAACACTAGTGTCCCAGTGCCACTGGCAGCCAAGCACGCCCAAGCCATCACACTGCTTCTGGCGTGTCTTACAGATGATGTGGTATGATTTTGAGTTCCACCCTTTCTCCATACTTTTTTCTTGCCATCATTCTGGTATAGGTTGATCTTGGTTTCATCTGTCCAAAGAATGTTTTTCCAGAACTGTGCTGGCTTTTTTAGATGTTTTTTTTAATTTTTTTTTTTAAGCAAAGTCCAATCTAGCTTTTGCTTAAAAGTCCAATCTAGCTTTTCTATTCTTGAGGCTTATGAGTGGCTTGCACCTTGCAGTGAAGCATCTGTATTTACCTTCATGCAGTTTTCTCTTTTTGGTAGACTTGGATACGCCTACCTCCTGGAGAGTGTTGTTCACCTGATTGGCTGTTGTAAAGGGGTTTCTCATCACCATAACAATGAGCTTGAAACACTCGGCAATAAAATACTGCAAACTGTCTTTTTGTCTTTTTGGCAGTCCTCTAGAGTGTTGAAGTTGATTGAAATATGTTTGTAAATTGTATTTTATTACCTTTAAAGCTGTCAAAGAGTAAATTGGCAGAGAAAGTCAGTGACAGAAAATGACAGAAATGTTTTAATTAGCGACAGCCATGTTCAATGCTGCCGAGATTTTAGTTTCGTCTCGCGATGCTACAGCATAGCTCTCCTCACTTACCTTCCCCTCTCACCTCGTGTGGCTGATACACACTTGTATCTCATTTTAATACTTATCGAAGATGACGCTGTCAGTGATCGTGAGGTCAGTAATGAATTGGCTGATGCCAGATTTGATGCCTTTTTGACCTTTGAATGCCTGCAACATGATGGCATGGATGACAATGCTAAACTGGAGAAAAACCCCACTTCTCCTGCTCAAAATACATATACTAAATACATATAAATAAAAAAAAAGATAAAATAAATAAAATAACAAGAAACTTCTTTGTTTTGAGCCATTTCTTTCAAAACTCATAGCTGGTTGTGAAAGCAAAACTCCATCCAAACTGAGGGATGCCTCTGAAGGATTTGGAGGACAATGTTTAGTATGATAATGAAGATACTGAACAACTGGTAATGAAGCAGATAAGTGAGACATAAGCAAAAGTGCTCAACATTTACATACTAATTTATGTATGTATATACAAGAATATGCATGTGTTGCTTAAAACCCAAACCTGCTAAATATTCATCACACATCTTTAGCTTATTTCCATTTTTCCTGCATTAATAAACAAACAAACACAAGCCAAGTGCCAGTTTCAGGTCCTGGATGCCGATGAGTACAACAGCATAGTATACGAGTATCAAACCCACAAAGGGTTTGAGAGTGCACAGGGGGATGAGGACACATTGGAAAGAAACAGGATCATCTTTCATTCAGACCTATTTTCCTTGTGATCCTAAACCTTGTTTTTAGTATCACACTGTCAGCTCTGCTCCAGTTTTCGCTTTCCGTGTATTCTATCCATCTTGATCCACCCCACTGTGGTAGGTTGAATTGCAACTTTGGGTGCAGCCTAGCCACCTGGAAACACACACATCAAAGTGGGTTATTGCTACTTTAACGAATAGGGTAAAATGTTTTTTCGTTG
>VUQG01011520.1:4326-19779 GCA_015106755.1 Etia nguti | reverse complement strand
CACACACACACACACACACACACACACACACACACACACACACACACACGTCTCTAGCCCTCTCCTAAACCACAGCAGCATTCCTCACACACATACACAAACTAGGATCTACTGTCACTGCGCAGCGCAGACTAAACCATCATTACCCTTGTCTAAATTACCTCCAAGTTCAAAAACGAGCAGAGACGTTTCTTGCAAAAGACGAGACTTCTTGTGCGAGACTGCGTTTTTTTTAATCGTTGGTTCCTAAGCCACTAAACTGAACTTTAACCCTGAGCCCAACGTTAATCTAACCACAACCCCTAAATCCAAGTCTTAATCCTAAAGCATTGGAGTGGATGTAAGGATGATCAGAATGTCCTTATATAAGGGGATCTTTTTTGATTTTCCCTTACATGGAAAGACATTTAGGGCGACTCAAGCAGAACCGTTCTGCACACAAAAACAAACAAGTCATTTAGCGAGTCGCAGCAGTGCTTGATCAAAGATAAGACATTTCATTCTTTACTGCTCGGATCTGTGTGAAAGGCCGTGAATGCAGCCCGTGTATATACTTTGTCTCAGGGTAAAACTGAAGGCATTAGGGGTGAGAGAAAGATGAAGAAGAAGCACAGTGGCACTATAGCCACTCGTGCAGTAGAGTTAAACTGAAACTTCTCCATCTCTTTTCACCCCACTCCCTAGTGTCTCCTCCTCTTTGCAACTCTCCCTGCCTTCTTCATCCTCTTCCTCTGCGCTCTCCTCCGTCTTGCCCGCAGCCCCGGACGACCTCTGCAGTTGAACTTAAATCAGTCTCTCTGAAGTGTAATTAGACGAGCGACCTCAAACTTGGCCACCAGTCTTCCACACTGTCACACTTTCTGATGTAACCGTTTTATTTTGTGGCTTTGCCGAGGAGAGATACTCAGGCAGCTAGCGAGTTCACGCACAGGTGCACACACGTGGAGATGTCGTTCGCACACAATCAACGTGGGAGAGGGATAGAGTAGATTTTGTATTGATCAAGATGTTGCTTACTAATGGGCGTCTCTGAGCCTGCGCTAAGTCGCCCAGACAACAGCGCAAAGAGCGAGCGTCACTGAGACAACAGCCAAGAGGTTCTTTTTGTAATTTGACTCACTAAAATCACAATTAACTAACTTATTGCTTATTTTACCAGCTAGCTATGGCACTGTTTATTAAAGGCCTTGTGTTTATCATGATTCCCCTTGCAGCTTTTTAAGAAAGCTAAAATGTTACTTTCGACTGGAGCGTTTCCACAAATATTACCTCAAATTTCAGCATCGCCCTCCTCAGCATAGTATTTAAAATGTGCGTCCAATGTTCTGCTGGAAAACGTAAAAGGTGTCCATGCCGAGGTGTTGCATTAGGTGTCTCTCAGAATGTGTGGAGGGGTTTTGTGTGTGTGCTTGAATACAGTTTGTTTGTTTGCCTACTGATTTCCTTGGTTTTTTGCGTTTTCGTTACTTGCTGTGCTCTTCTTTTCAAACCTTTACCTTTGGGCAAAATCTGAAGATCACATCCTGTAAGAGTTGTCAAGAGCACATATGAGAACCAAGCAGGGCAACAGATCTGTTTTTGAGTCTTTTTCTTGTGTGTGATGCCCGCACGCACGCACGCACGCACACACACTGGAATGCAGGATGGGAGGGTTTCCACAGAAATCTCCTGATGGCTCTACTACAGAAATAGTGTGTGGGCTCAAACAGGCAGTTGTTGTTGTTGTGGGGTGTTCACACGCTGATATAGAGTACAAACACACACACACACACACACACACACACACACACACACACACACAGACACATTATGAAGAAACAAAACTCCAAACAAAGTAACTTCAGGGCAAAATTCAATTACTTCCCTTGGAAAAAATGCTACATAGAATACAAATAAAGTATAAAGACAACTTTGTGTGTGTATGTGCGAATGAGAGCGTCAAATAAAATAAAAGTAATGCCATGCTCACTTTGTTTTGCTTTTGTGGATGGGAGAGTAACAGGTAATTATTATAGCTATCATATAGCTTGTTTTAATAGTATATGACAAAAATATCAGGCATAATAAAGTCATGGCTAGCTTGCTGAATTAATGCCCACTAACATGGTGCACAATTGTTGTTTCTAATAATATCAGAGTTATACTATAGTGGAAGTAAGATTCTCCATATTTACACCAGACGACAGTCTATGCACATTTCACACAGGAACTTCACTTATTTTTGGTCAGTTCAGTTATACAGCTTTGAATGTTAGATGGTAGGCAAACATAGCAGAGCACACTGGCTTAGCATTTCTATCCATCTGTCTGTGTGTGCGCGTGTGTGTCAGCTGCCTAAAATTAAAGCAAATGTAAAGCTGGCAAACAATAATAATATTTGGTAAATATATAGCTAATAAATTTAAATAACTGAGTAGTCAAATGTGCATGAAAGCAGTACACACAACCAAGTGCTAAGTTACAGCTAAGCTACATTAATAACCGAACCCAGACCCACACAATTTCTGGTAAGTTTCACATTCTTTTGAAACACTTAACCTGTTCCACAGATATGAAGTCACTGCCAGCAGATGATTAGCTTAATTAGCGCTCCTTCTTTCAGCCGATACCCTGCACTCCTGACTGCTTTTGGCCTAGTAGGTAAGTACATGGCATTTTCCCCTTATAAACCCAGGAGGACTAAATATTCAAAGACACCGTGAAGAAAAGCTGAACAAGTTTAAAAACATTACTTTCTATAATGAGGATTTCTAATATGGCACACAAAAAAGAAAAAAGCCAGAGAAAGACAAAGGACAGGTAATGACGCCAACATTTGCAGTGTTTAACTGTCAAAATTATTCGAGAATAATAGAGTTTACTGAGTAGTTTCTGATGCACTACTTTGATAGAGGTCCTTACCCTTGCAAACCTCTCGGATGTGGGGGAAACCACTACTTGGCACAGCCATACAAACATAGAGGTACAACTTGGCCAGTCACCCAGCGAATTTGCCCACTGAGTAATGATGTAGCTTACGCAGAAGTACCTTAAACCTGCATTACATCTGAAGGCCACCAGATGGTGTTAGTTGTGATTGCAAAGACTTCAGCTCTATAAAAGTCTATGGGGAAACAGATTTCTGACTTAACCCTCGTAAACATTTTCCTGTTGAATTTATGGGCTCAGTTACTCATTTTGGGTCATATTGGATAAACAATAGAGTCTATTTTGTAATCTATTTTTCAAAATAGAGGATTATCTGTCATATGAAACCAATGAAACTCACTGGCTAACAACTGGTCAGTCAGAGGTCTTTAACCAAGTAGGTTTAGAGTCATACCCGCCCCTCCTCATCACATCTGGGGGGTAATTTGACTCTCAGGACGACAACAATGGAAACGATCGGGGGCCTTAAAAAGGACACTTCAGAAACAAATAGGTAATGTCACAGCAGTTACAGTCAACTTTACCACAGACTGTGCTATTTGTATTGTTAGTAAACCACAATAATTTAAAGAACAGATGTGGTTTGCCATCTTCAAAATGAAGATTTCAATAAATAACGGAAGACAGGCAAACAAGATTTGTTTTTGCATGTTAACATGTGAATTTTGAAATTTGAAGAAACATAAAAAGTTTAAATTTTTGTTTTTTTGTTTCTGTGCCATAAGAGTGTGTTTAAAAGAACAAAGAGAGAATTTGCTGCGACGTAGCAAAATTAGCTAGGAAGCTAAGCTAAGCTAATTTGCTAGTGTTAGATTAATATTCACTGCACAGAGGTGTGTCAGTATACTTTTCCATTTCTTTACTAAGCAGACACTTTTTTAATCATACAATGCAAATGCCTACAAAATCACTGACCTAGAAACATAGTGGGCCTTGGGGGATTATTACAGTGGGAATATGAAAGTGACGCCACTGCAAATATAAGATTCCACAAAGTTCACTGAGGTTACTGTAAACTTATTATTGACCATTATGAAGAATATTCCGGGAGTTGTTTATGTGTCCATGTGTGTGTCCGTGTGTGTGCACGTGTGTGTGTACACTGACTGTAACATCTGCCCAGGATTTCATAGCCAAAAATAATTTTTAAAAAAAGAAGCAACAAGCAGGAACTGGGGATGCAAGATGAGAATAACAAACATTGTTAGTCTTTCATGTGGGACACAGAGTTTTTCTAAAGAGCGCACTAAAGCTACATGCCATATTTTTTTCAGGCTGCGTGCAGGCTGACAGGCATTACTGTTAGTGTGAGCTTATGTGGCTAGGTGGTCGTGATTGATGGCTGTATAAAAAGAACTGGAGATCCCATCTGGGTCACGTCTTATCAGGCTGACTGATTCACATTGATGAAATCATGCTGGCTTGTTAACCCGCCCAGTGGAAAAACCCTAAACCAATACAGAGGAAAACAAGGCAGCATCAGAAACAAGAGAGGGAGATAGATGCATGTCAGGGAGAGTAGAAAAGGCTGAGCAAATAATGAGAAGGAGGGCAGCAGAGGGAAGATAAGTGGTAAATAGTGATGTAAAGTCATGGCAGGAGATGGATTAGGATAATAAGAGCTGACTGAGAGGAGCGAGAAGGGAAGATGTGGGAGATCGAGGTAGAAAGAGAGAGAGCGAGAGCTGCAGCGTTGGAGCTGCACACTGCAGATGTCCATTTTACAGGAGTATGCAATATTTTTAGGAATTTGGACTGCAAATCCCCGCTGTCTGTTGAGAAGATTGGTAAGAAAAATAAAACTTTTAGCTCATTAGCGCTACATGGTGTTTTCCTCACTTCTTTTTTTGCTTTTAATCAAATTCTTCAGGACAGCAGAGTCCAAACACCAATACCAGACATCGTAGCGATTATTCGCAGAGCAACCACAGCACAGGAAATTGGCTAGAATGCACTGTCTCTTAACATTCATCCAACAGTCCTACAGAGACAATCTGCTAGTATAGTTACACTGTAACAACCCCCTCCCCTCTTCCTCCAACCAAGCTGCGCAGCTCAAATGTGGATGTGTGCGTGTGAACATGCATGTCCGTTTGTCACGTTTCATTTACCTGCGTGAGCTCTTAAACACAAGATTTAATTTTTTTTTTACTTTGTTTTGATATATTTTACTTTAAAAATATAAAATTAAACAGGCAAACAAAAAATAAAAATCTCCCACTACATATTTCTAATGTTTGTACATAACAGTGAAAAAATCTGCTACTATATATAGTGATGGAACATCTGTCTTCAGAGGTTTAACTGAAGAAGCTTGTTTCAAAGAAGCGGCAAACCAAAAGTCACATTTGACAAGTTTTCTTGCAAAACATGACAAAAAAAAAGGGAAGATGAACAACACCTGCGTAAGTGACACACAAAAACTCCAAAACATGAAAAACTTGTGAATGACTAAGTAAATTACATCCAAGACGCTTCAAGTGTTTGCAACAGATGAATATAAATACAGCAAAACAGGGAGGAAAATACTCCATATGTATCTAAATCTGCCCACAACTTCAGTGTATTTTCCCTCCAGATGCAGGTGGGCCTAAGAAAACCAGATCACTTCATTCTACTGGCAAACAAGCAGAATTATGCAAGCCGCCTGTTTGCAATAAAACTCCATGCCACAACCTGATCTGCACCAGTTGCACTGTTTAGATAGTAGTAGTTTTACCAAAATGACATGTAGAAGCAGGCAGAACCTATACCGGCATGAACGTCAGGCTGCCACCCTGTCTAGTAATAGGCTGCATAATGTCAGTGAGAAGTTAATGACAACAAATTGCTGTCAACTGCTTGACTCCAATTTTTTCATGTTTCAGTTTTAATGTAGAAAAGTATCTTGTACAAGCAGTGTATGAGTTTGTAAAACTATAACATAAATTCTCTAATAATTCCTTAACACGAGGTTTTCAGACTTTTTGAACAACAGTTTTAGTGATGAAATATTTTTTTAGTTTTTATATATTTTCCTTTTATTCATTATTGCTAAATAAAAACTGAAGCTTTCAGTAGAAAAAATGATTCACAGTGGTACTTTTAATTTGTAGGGTCTGTAGTCTACAATGTTAAATTCCTTGAGGTGATAGCTGCTGGGCATCGGCGCTATATAATTAAAAGAGAATTGAATTTAATATATTTAGCACCTCATTGACTGGTGAGAAACAGGGTTTATCATAGCACTTTGATTCAGATTGTGACATGATGGCAACAAAGGTATATAACAACTACAAAGAGTAGCCTTCTTGCCCACATAAATTTTGCTCTGCACAATCACACACAGTTCCATCATTTAGTTAGTTTGAGATCTCTAGTTTCCAGAAATACCTTTTCTGGAGCGCTGCTGTGGCTAACATTTGTGATCCCAAGATAAACTCTACACGATGACAATGACTTTCCATTAACTTTTATTGACGTTCAAGTATTTATTGAGTTAATACTTTCATGAGCATAACCTGTACTAAATTTGATTTTCATTGAGCACCAAATTTAAATTTGTTAGCAAATGTAAACATGTTAAGATGCTAAATCTGGAAGGTTAGCGTGCGTTGCCCCTTTCAAAAACCACAAAGAGCATGTTGTTGCTCTAGCTATTGATATGCTACCATGCTTCTGATGCTTACTTCAAAGCAACTTTGGGGCTAATTATGGCCTCAAAGGGTAATAGTGTAGTTAGACTCTTACAGAGTCACACTTCTTTTTCTTTAGCTGTCAGTGTGTTCATGGAGCTACGGTAGTCTACAACAGACTTTATGAAGTTAATGAGTTAGTTTATCATTCGATTCTGGACACAACGTATTGTTCCTGAAATAATATGTCTGGTGCACCAGTGGTTAAAGCACACCACTCAACCACAATGGCCATGGTTCAATTCATGATCGGGGAAACTTTGTAGGATTTTTAAACTCCATTTGTTCCATATCTTTCTCTCGTGTTAACTTTTAAAAGGGTAAAATGCAAAACCTCCTGAAGGTCAAGTCAAACTGTAGAGAAAAATACTGTCTGGCAGCTTTGCCTGTGCTCAATCTCGATGAACTCTTTAACTTCCAGGAGATATCTGACTGAATTTGAATGAAATTTTGTCTATCGCACCACAATGACTGTATATTTTTTTTTTTTTTTTAAAAACCCTAAGACAAAGAAGGGTTAGAGTTATGTGCTTAGCCATAACCATTCAAAGTTATGTAGTTGTAGCAATCTACCCATCTAGTTTTCTTTTCAGTGAACAATCAATTTTGTATTCTGATAATGAAAGTCTGAGAAAAAGCCCAAATTCTTAATTTGTAGCAGCTTGACTCAGCTCACCACTTAATGTTGAGTCATTAAATCGGACGGGCAGCCGAGGATAATATAGGAGAAGGCAAATATTGCATCAAACAGTGATGTTTGCACAGCTTTCCCTAAAGAGATCAGAAACTTCCAGTGGGAGCTACCTGCATTACCCAGGCCATTTAAACCAGGCAACCAGACACCCAACCGCAGCTAAAATGCAAAAGGTCTGTTACACATGAAGTGAGCGACGGAGGATCCAGGATTACACACAGTCCCTCTCTCCAAACCGCACCAGTGGACAACTTTACACAACACACTGTACTGACTGAAGATGGCAGGATGGATTACTAAAAATGGACACAGCTAACTCCTAATGAGAAACATAAACACTTGGAGGCAGAGACAAAGCCTGCTGGTAAACCTGCATATGCAATAGTATGAATTTAAGATAAGCAGGGCTCTACCATACAAAAAGGAAAAAAAATTATGGCACTGTCATGGCAACAGATATGGTTTAGGATCGTATATGTGGTCACACACATGGGCAATAATGTGGAAGCATCGGAAAGAGTAAAGACAAGAGACTGAGGAAACTCGTCATAATCTAGCTGATATTTCCGATGTGATGCAGCCTAATCAATTACATACTTATTGTAGAATTAACCAATACCTCATGCACTGAACTGATCTAATAAGGCAGTCTAAATTAGTTCCACACATTTAATACCAGCACTTATTTTAAGCTGCCCATAACATTTCCATTGATGTTTGAAAATAGAAACATTAGTAGTTCTACATTTGAACTTAAATTTGGCCCAAACTGATTTTTTTTTTTTGCTCATACAAGTATTCTAATTCATACACACAGATCTGTAAAACCTCCTCCTTAGTTCTACCTGGCACATGCATGGCACAGAGCTTGGTGCCCAGGTACTTAAATCTGAGTACACCACCTGCTTCTGGGACACAAACCAAATTAAAAAAAATCAATATGCATTTAAAGGAGTCATATCCATATATGTACAGCAGTCAGCCAGTGCAACCTTACAGATGGTACAACTATAGCATTGGTTTAAGGGGGAATTTACATCTCAGACTGGTCTCTGTATAATTCAATGTAAAGTAATGCATTTACTGGCATAAAAATGTTTTGGGTTTTTTGACCCACTTCCACATTCTAGTTTCTAGACGAGTCCTGACCATGAAGGATCCTGACCATGAGGAGTTCTGACCTTGAATCTCCCCTGTTTCTGTGTTTGAGATTATGCCTGACATTAGGACTCTGTATATATGGGTCAAATTTTTTGTATGATTTACTAAGGTCTTTTTTTCAAGGGAAGCCCAGCTTTTGCGACTATCCTTAAGACTATTAATTAGGTGATTTTGTACAGTTGGTCAGGTATAATCTGATGGGATTAGCGGCTACGCTCTTTAAATAGAGTTCTGCAGCCAGGGATTAAATGATCACAGCCAGTTGTATTTAAAAGCAACAGATTTTTATCTCAGTTTTAGTTTTAGGGTAAACAGCAGAAACGGCCACTGCGCTCATTGTTGCTACGTGCAGCATTAAAACATATTGCAAATATAAAGCAAATATTGAAATGAAAGTCTGGGATATTTGCTCTGCTGGCCTCATTTCTTTTTAGCAGGGAGTTTGTTAATAAATCTTTGCTATTGGGATGGGTTTAGCTGGTATGGTCTAGGGCTGAGGAGGGCAGTACCAGGGGCCCTTTTACTTTCCTCCCTTCAACCATCCTCCTCACATCTGGATACAATGTAGGAACAGGGCACTGAGGCCAGGCAGATAGCTAAAGGGAGGGTGTCTGTGTGCTGAGGGATTATTTACAAAGCATCAAGAGCGTTGCTGCTGCTGCTGCTGCTGCTAGTAGTGGTGGATGTTGGGGCAGCAGGGTTGTGTGTTGTGATGGGGGGGTGGGGGGGAAAGGTGGGGAGGGGGTGCTAAAAAGCTCCCTATCTTTGGTCTCGTCTTTCCTGTGTAGTTGACTGCAAGGCCCTGGAGCAACAGACGAACAGCTGGGAACAGAGGTAAATAGCAGACAGCAACCAGGAAACACAATGGGAGACCAAAAACATGCTTCTGTTCTTAACAGGCTAAATGCACTGGATATGAAGCTGTCATACATTAAATACAGTTATAACTGCGATATTACCGAATGAACACTAAAGATGGAAAACACAGGAGCTGCAGATTTTTTTTAATCTACACAAAGTTTTTTCCAAATTCTCACACAAAAGCAACTTTGCCACCGACTGTCCAGAATGATGCGTGCGATGTTAGTAGGAGGTAATGTAGCCTCCAGCTGATAGCCTCAAACACTCCAGCAGCTGGTAGCTCAGTAGCTGCTTAAGTCAGATCACTTCTTTCAATTTTCATACATCCATTTCTTTTGGGGTGTTTCTTTCTTTTCCTTATTGTCAGATTTGTAGTCTTCAGTCCCAACTGATGCTAACTCAAGTGGCAGCACTTGAGGACATTTTTTAGACTTCTCATTGTTCCCTTGGGAGACCAAAAGAAAATCTTTAAGTAACTTTTTTCTCTTAAAAGTGTGGAAACCTACTTTGCTGTGAAAAACCTGAGAACTTCAATTTTGATATTACATAATACTTTGATCCTAAGAAATAGACAAGCATAGGCAAAGAGCTAAACTAGTCTCTACAATCTTCAGCTGGTCTCACTTGAAAGAGCACAGTGCAACATATATCACTCCCAGTTATAACAACGCTTCAGTATTTGCGCAACTTCTGATTGCAAACTATAACCTACCAGCCATATGGAACACACGCGGAAAGATAAGAAAAGTAAAGAGATGAGCTTGTTTTCCCTTCTCCTTCCATGCACAGGAGAATCCTCGAGAGCAAATCACAGACACGCACATGGCCTCCAATCCGCATCCAGATTGATTTGATCGTGCAAGCGTGCTTGCAATTCACCTGGATGTCTGAGGCACACTGAGATTTCGGGTGAGCTCATTAGCTTTTAGGCGACCCTCTTCCCCCTCACCTCTGTCCTTAGTGACCCTGACGCCTGCTTGACCCAGAGCACCTCCTGGCCCTACTTCCTCAGCACCTCAACGAGGATGGTAATGACTGTTCTATGACTGTCCCTCTTCTCCAAGAGGACTTTAATTTTGCTATAGTTGAATAGACAGTGGTCTCAGAGTAAGTAAGTATTACCCAAATTTGGATGTCTTTCTGTTTTTGTATCTTTGCTCTTTCCTGTTATTCATTCTATTGATTCATTTTGAGATAGTCAAAAAGCAAAACATGAACATTTTTTGGAGTTTGTTACAGCAATTGTTGTATTTTTATATTATATTCCCTTGAGGTGGTTCCTCATCCATTATGATCAGCAAATGTTTTGTTTTGGGTTTTTTTTGACAGAGTAAAGTCCATCTTTCCATCTATAACACCCCCACCCCCAACCCACACACACACACACACACACACACACACACACACACACACACTGAAACACATCATGGCAAGGTTAGGCTGACATCAGTGGCTAACGATCAGTTCCTCTGTGGGCTGAATGATTAGCTGCAGTAGCCTGGAGACATTTCCAGCTTGTTTCCCTAAGTTAGTCAGACATGTAACATCACTGGCCTTCAATCTGGACTAACTAGATCCACTCCTCTTTCATTTTCTCTCTGATTCTTCTGACTAATAGACGTTGCTAGCGATGTAGTAGTGAATATGGGGCACTTGAGATGGATCAAGTCAAGTGGAGAAGTAGAGAGCAGACTTTAAAGTGTGCTGTATTTAAAGTTTTTTTTATTTTATATATATAAGAATGGAGCAACAACAGTAGTTAATGAGGATTAGGCAACCTTGTGTGTGTATAGGGACAGTGTGGCAAGAAGTAAAGCAAATGAAAATATTTCCAAAGTACTTTTAAAGTGGTTATTCATAACTTCCTTTTTTTTAATGTTTGCGTTTTTAGTTCCCATAAGTGGCATTCTTTTTCTTTGTCTGTGCTGCCCGAGTGGAAGTCACCTATTCTTAACTTCTTCCCTGCATATCATTTTTTTTGGACTGTGGTGAATTTTCCAAAGAAATCTAGCCTTAAAAAAAATAGCAATGGGGTTCTTAAAAATTTCTGTGGGCATTTGCATCCCCATTTAGAGTGTGTTTATTAAATGGCAGGGAATGGGTATGTTAAAAAATGAACCTCTCTTCTTAGGAAACGGTTCACCCAACTCCCCACCCACCCTTAATGCCCTCTGGGCTGCTGTGAGTTTGGATTAAGTTTGGGTGCTGCGTCCCCTCCCTGCCGAGCCCTGTGAAACACACGCAGACACCTACATGCTAAGTGACTGTGTCATCTTGGTTTATCAAACCTTAAAAAAGGTCAGACATAAAAACCAGGCCAGGAAAGGTAGAAAGAATGCAGAGATGGAGATAAAATATTCTTCAACTGATGTATGCTTATGCACTCTGCAACAGTGAATATGGAATGCTTCTCATCTTGATTTAAAAGAATATTCTATAATGAGACACATATTTCAATGTAAAGTAAGTAATAAATCAGCGGTAAATGGTGTTTATGTAGCCAAATTGAAGGTGTCACTTCTTAAATTCCCTTTGTATAGCTATCTAATTAGAGCGTGTATGTGAGTGGTGTGCAGGGTATGTATGTGTGTGTGTGTGTGTGTGTTTGTGTAAAGCAGCAGATCAATAAGGGTAGTCTACTACAGTGGCATCTGGGCTGGACAAAGACTGCCGTTCCTCTCCCCTTCTCTCTCTCTCTCTGAATCCCCGATCATAGCCACGTGGTCCTCTGGGCTGTTTCTCTCAGCTAAGCTTATTTCTCTTCTTTAATCCCGCAGCAATCACAGCAACAATGCCAAGCTTCGGTTCATGGACACAGACAGAAATCTATTAACTATGATCACTATGTCAGCTCAAACCTGATAAGTGCCGCTAATGAATCCAGCGCAGTCAGCTCAGCGCTGCGTGCTCCTGGTTGTTATTTCATTTCAATAATGCGTAAGGCGGAAAATCAACATGATTGATGGTGATGGACAATGTGGCTTGTAATGTGGCAAAGGAGCTTCTGTTTGAACTGAAACAAGAGTCAGGCTTTCTGCAAAAACTCTCCAACACATCCCACTCTTTGCACCCGAAGAAATCCATGCACTGACAAGACTCTGCAACACTGCTTGCATCACTACAGGCCCAACCCTGCTGTGAGCGTCCTCCGCTAATAAATGGCGGCACTGATAAATGGAGTCGATATCCAACCCTGATCATCAGATTATCAGCCACTCAGTGAGGCCTACCCCTGATTTCAGTGATGGTCCCAGCCTACTCACAGCTGGTGAAATTATTATTTATTAGGGCAACTAGTAGGAGTATCAGCAGTAGCGCTAATCAGCCCAGACAAACTGTCAGTGGTGGAAAACTGCAAAAATACTGACACACACCTACATGTGTCATAAAAGTAGAATGTAGCGCAAATGTACTACGCACTGGTTTAGCAGTCGATGTGATATAAGTCCAACTGCTATATCTTTTTCTATTTAATATCTGGTTCATCCTGCATGAGTCCTGTAGAGGTTTGGGTTCGCTAATTGAGGTTTTTAACAAGTTTTGTCTCAAGAGCAGAAGGCTAATGCTAGCATGCAGAGTTAGCATGGCTGCTGGAAAAAGAGAAGCGAAAACTTTGCCAGCCTTTGTTAACGGCATGAATTTGGCTCTTTTATCAGGGCAACCAGGCCTATTAGACACACAACACACACATACAGCTCGGGTATGGAGATAATGTTTTAAAAATGTTTTGTTTGCTGGGTTTAGTCGGATGAGCTTCCATATTTAGCTAAGGCTGCTAGCAGCAATTGCAAATGCCTGCTAACATTATTTTAGTCTATCTAAATTTAAAAGTTGAACTGTGACTTTCTATTTTGTACTACAAAGTATGGAAATACAGGATTTATGTTAACTTTTAAAAGCTCAAATTGACCTGTTTCAGGGGGGTTTACTAATTTAGTTATTTATTGTATTGTTTTTTGTTTGTTTTTTTACTTTTTACCAAGAACCAAAGATCCAGCTCTTACCATCAGGCATAAAAAGCACATGCAAATACACACACGGATTACGCTGTTGATTTCATTATTTAGAATGGATACAAACGTATATGTTCTTGTAAAGCTTATACCTAAGAAGAAAAGAGTAAAAATATAAATATAGATACTTTAAATATAACCTGAGTCAAAAAAAGTACATTGCAGTAAAAGGAACCACTCCCACTAACTACTCCTAATATCACTAAAATACTTTGGAAATGAGCAATCTCGCAGTGACTAAAAATGCTACTTTGTGTCACAAACGGTTTCCATTAGACTCTCAGTGGATGTGTGCAAATGGCAGTATTTATAATGTGACTTTTACAACATGAAAAATGTGGAATTTAGTTGAAGATCATTACTGTAGGTTGCATCTACACCCACATTGAGCTTCAGCTGGTTTATGAAGGGAACTGCGCTCTGCCATTATTGTATCAGTAACCCTAGTAAGGATAGATATAATAAAGTAAGCTGTGCCAGATTTACTGTATATAAATGTGCACACTGGGTTTTTCTGGGTTTCTTTCTGGAAAAAAAAAAATCTATATATGGCTTTCAAAGGGAAGTCATTCAGTCCCATTAAGGCTTGCTGTCTCAGAGGGGTTTTCCACCACTGCATCACTAAACTTTAGGTGGGAAAAAGTGAATCCTTCCCAAGTCTGAAGTTAACACTTTGCTGAATAGATGCGTATTTAATTTAAAAAAAAACAACAAAAAAAACCCCTTGCCTTTCTCTCCCCACCCCAACACTATGAGTAGATGACTAAAATGGCCTGTGCCTAAATCCCCTCCCTACCCCCCACCAGCTCTAACCCCGTAACCCCTCTCCTATCTTAATCCCCTGATTACTACATCATTTTCTTTGGGTCTAATTTAGACAGATATCTGTCTTCACAGTTTAGTACCTGGACAGTGCTGCTTGGCTTGGCACAGACTGTATTGATCCACACGGGAGGGGGGTTGGAGGGTGCAGGTGCAATCGGAATAAAGGGATTAACTGCACACCTGTTATCAAAAGTTTTAAGAAATTGGGCACCACAGGAACAGAAGTTAGTAGTGAGGACAAAACATCCACTGGAAATGTGTAGGATGACAGCAAATGCAAAATTCCTTCTGATTATCCTAAGCAGTAAGCAATACGTTTCCCACGGAGGGCTCATTTATAATTTAATCCAGGAGCTTGGTGTTTCTAGGCTAACACAGAGAGACTGCCCTTTCAGAGTGGAAACCCCCACCATGTAGCAGGGAATCAATGCCATCACCACAGAATAGACACTAGACCCCACATTAAAATGATGTGGCTGTGTGGAGCACCAGTAAAAAGACAATAAATTGTTAGATTTTTTTCTCCTCCATTTCTGACTCATACCAGAAAATATTTTTTGCGTTTGCCGTTTGCCGCCTCCGATCCAACTTCAGCATGTAACAAAGTTATTTAACCATGTAAAGGCAGATGCGTACATGTTTGCTTTCATGTAAAAAGCACTGATACGATCTAAAACATAACAAGGAAGAGCTGAGAGAGGGGAAAAAACGGGGGGGGGGGCAGCAGGGCACACAGAATGACTTCAGACTATACGCCTCTGCAGAAAAACATATCTGTCCTCTGATTTGATGACTTCTTTTCCTTTCATATCAATTATAGTTTCAAACCACACAACATTACCACGAGCAGTTGGGACAGAGATGAGAAAGTACGGTCAAAGCGGGGTAGTAATTACAGTGAAAAATGGACTGAATGGATCGGATTTACGACTTGTGTATGCATAAGGACAACACAGTTAGCCAGCTTTGGAACCATTCTCTGTGAATTCAGCAAAGTCTTAGATACCACCAACAGAGAACGCTCACACCCCAGTATTACAGAAAAAATTGGATTTTTACAAAGGTCTTTACTAAAAGATTTAGACACTTAAGCCATTGCCATTTTCTGAAAAAGATACTAACAGGGAGAAGGAACTGCCATTTGGTGACAAGTACAAGCCTCACCATATCTACATTATTTATTTATTTATTGTTGTTGTAAATCTGTGCAACCTGCTTATAAGGAGGAACATTAATGCTTCTCACTGACTTTTTTTTTTTTTTTTTTTTCCTTTTTTTTTTTTCCTTTTTTTTTTAG
>VUQG01011516.1:12284-23593 GCA_015106755.1 Etia nguti | reverse complement strand
CCTGATTGCCACCTCCTCCTCCCCTTTCCATATCCACATAGGATATGCATTTCTCCTCATTCCACTGTTAGGTCTCCATTTCTACTCATTTAAGTTTCAGCCTCATCTCCCTCCCCGTTTGCTCTCTCCTCAAATGTATCCAGCAAGCCAGCATGGCACCCCGAACATCCTGAGAATCCCAGCTCCCAGCGACCCTTATCTGTCTTCTCCTGCTCACACCCACCACCGTGTACCCGGGGCCTGCTTGCTGACGTAGGCAGACATTCACATACATTGAATCTTAATCTGGGCGTGACCTGCTTTTTCTTGGCTTCCCTCCCCTACTGGCTGCCCCCAAAGAGTCAGCCTTTCACAGGCAAGCGCACACCCCTTCTCCCCAAGCACCGTCTACCTCGACAACCCCCTCTAAAAAAAGGTCCACATTGCAGGCCTCGAGGCTGGGACCTCGCCTGCCATTGTTAGCCCACAATGGGTGAGAGGCGGCTGGCAGGCAGGCAACAGCCAGGAGGCCTTGTGGAGGAAGCTGGGGGAGAGTGTGAGGCAAGCAGTTACTAAAAGGGAGGAGGATGACCAAAGATGCTTACTAATATGCAATTTAAACCCAATTTTTTAGCTGAACGAGAGATGAAAAGAGAATGAAGAGTGGAAACTAAGTACCAACAACATATCAGAAAAACAAAATCTAACAGAAGAGGGGGAGCAGCTTAACCACCTCAAAAGGGATGTGTGAATGATGCAAGCTCTGTTCACAAAGCCACTATAGCATCATACTGGACACAGGCTGTCTACTCTATTGAATCTGCCATCTAAAGCTGGGATCAAGCTTAACAAAGTGAGCTCTATCCTCCAGTGGAGGTTCATTTATTTATTTCAAATGGGAGCATCTGTCAGTGCAGCCGGGCTGCGTCTCAGAGGTTTACAGTGATCACACAGACAGCAGCACTGTTTAAGATAATTTAAAAAATAAAAATACTGTCTTTTATTTCAGGAACACAGCAACCTTTAATGAAGTTTCATGTGGCAGGGCCGAGATCAACCAAACTTTCAAGAGACGCAAAACTTTATAGACCATTTATAGATAGTAAGTACTTCTTATTATGTTGTTCAGTGTTATTATGTCCATGGGTTTGTACAATTATTTTGAACCTCTAGAAATGGTGGATTATACATTAAAAGATAGCTGTAACTCCTGAAACAGTTAATGCAGTACTTTCATTAAACTCCTTAAATAACAGCTGAAAGTCTGAGCCAAAAATGACAAAAACTGTCCAAATACTTATGGAGCTACACACCGTTACAGTGGTGAATGGTCATATTAAACATGACCAAGGTTTGAAATACTGAGCTTTTCTCAAGTACAAGTCATTTTCAAGCTTGAGACTGCTTTAAACATTCTGCTTCATGCAGTTGTTTTTTTCCTTCTGCTCTTCGCTATACATTCAGTGCAATTATATTTATATAGAGGCAAGTCATAACAACAGTCACCTGAAGACAGGATCAACATATGATATAACAGAGGGGATACCATGAATATGCTCATCTCAGGGGGACAGCTCCACAAACACAATGTACAATTGTTACAAATGTCTTGAATTGCAGTTCTTTCCTTATCCTGGTGTTCGGGCTCATCTCACAGAACCTCAAAAATATTGTGAGAGAAACATAAAGTCAAGTCCTTTCAGCTGCGACACATTTTTAGGCTCTACCCTACAATCTAAAAACAATTTGTTGCTTTGACTCAGGTTTGGCTGCAGAGCACAAGCTTTGAATGAAAAAAGCATTAGAGATTTACATGGATTAAAAGAGCAAAAAAAGCCAGTCGGCACCAGACAACAGCCACCACTGAGTTTGCAACAGCACACAAACTAAAAACATTTGACCTGCAGCACGACAACACACTAGGAGTTTCAGCTCCAGCAGTACCATGTGTGACACACAAGGTAACTCTTACTCTTCATTTCAGTGTCGAAACACAGGCCTTGTTCGAATGGAAAACAAGCACACATTTACACCAGCAGTTGTGCAGTAATGTCAACCATGACACACAAAAGCATGCAGCTGTTCATGGACACACACACACACACACACACACACACACACACACACACACACAGCAATCCAATAATGTCTGCCGTCATATACACAACCACAGGCATGCTTGTGCGTGAACACACACAGCTGAGCCGTGGGAGCAATCATCTGATAATGTCAACTGTCACAAGAATACACAAAGTGCGTGCACACGCGCGCAGACACACATGCAGAAAGAGGCAGAACAAAGAAGTGGAGGCTGGTAAACAATGCGCCACAATGCTCTCTGGCAGGGACTTGAGTTTACAAAGAAAAAGGTTTCCAATCAGTAGACATTCATTCAGACACAGACACACACACACACACACAGAACTGGGGTGCGAGAAAGGGACACAGACCTTTACGACACACACTGAGGGACACACAATGCCGGGCAGACCATTCTCTCACTTCCTCCATTCAGTCATTCAATTGCTCTTTTTCGTCTTGTCCTCCCTTTCTCCATCAGTGTGCTCTGAAATAAACTGTTTCCCAGATTATACTTCTCTTTGCTCTGCTTTCTTCATTATGAGGGTCTCATTCATTTTCCTCCAAGCTGGTAATATAGGGCAGATAGGAGAGATCGGGGGCACACCTGCTGGCCACACTCAGTATGGCACCACACACACACATATATACACCAACCCATCACAATATCTCAGATTCACACAGTGCAGGGATGGGTTAAGACTGAACCAACAGTGATGCAAACCTTCCAATTGGCTCCGTACAGACAACGCAGGGCTGAGAATAACAGCGTATAGACAGAATGCATGTGAGCATGTGGGCTGCTAGAATACAAGGTTTTCATTTAAACAAAGCTATAAATTACAGATCATTATAAAAGTAATATTGGGGAAAAAAATATCTCCCTGCAACATGAAAGGACAGATCTACGTTTCCCAGTGGCTAAAAAATAAATCTCAGCTCAAATCCTTCTTCTCTGAGCCCAGACCTGCAGCAAGCTTTTTAAGAGTGTTCAGTTGTCAAGAAAATCAAGAGCAGGTATTTGTCAGCCATCCCTTACTCTCTGCTATTTCCCTCTGGCAATGAAAACTGCTATTGTGAAATGTCTTAAAGAAAAGCAACCTGGACCTACATTCTTTTATGCTTCAGCAAGTTTTCTGAAAGAAATGCTTTCAGAAAAACTGCAGGTCTTGCTTAATTTAACCTGTGACTGTACCCTGCAAAAAGGGAATGTACAAATGGCTGTATGTTACTTTTAGCACTTGATAAAGGCATAGACCTTTAATCACTTTTACATATTTTTATAATAAGGAATCCCCCAGGGCTCCATTCTGGATCCTGTGCCGTTTAAAATGTAATGTACATGCTGCCTGTTGGAGTGTAATTCACATGTTTATATTTTTAAATAGAGTGCACAGAGTAGATGGACTGCATCATGGTGAGCAAATCTCAAAAAGAAAAGAATAACTGTGTTTCTAACAAGATTTTTTTAAGTGAAGCCACCCAAACATTTCACTTCCCCTCCCATTAGATCCCTACCTTGCCCTCACTTTCAAAGTTCATCGGCTGCTAATCACCTAGCAGCTGTCATTCCTGTATCACATTTGTCCACAGGTTGCTGCTGTGGCATTTCTTGATGTCACCGAGCTGCTCACCAGAGAGCCTCTTGTTGAGCGATTGGACTGATTCCAGCTCTACCAGTTTTCGTTTAGTATGCTCGAGTCCGAGTGAATTTGCCATGAGACGTTGAGTGTGAGGCAGAGTGTCTGCCTGCCTGCCTGTCTGTTTTTTTGAGACCATGCCAGCTTTACATTACAATGCACCAACTATGCATGTGACCCAAGCTGCAGACTTCAAATGGACTCCAGTAACAGAAATGATGTTGGGTTTCCACTTGGGCAAAGTATAATGGACATTAGATTGGAGATGTCATGTGACGTCTCGCAACTGATTGCGAGGCCAAAGATAGATGCATAAATAGAAATGAGAATAAAAAGAATTCAGGTGTGAATGCAGATTTGGCACAGTTAAGACTTACAGCCCGACTTGCCAGTAGCCTTAATGGTGATGGTCAAGGAGAGGAGAGAACAGAGACTGACCATGGTTCTTCATTCTAGCCTATCAATATCTGGAGTTGCATGTGTGTGGTTAATGGTAAACAATCACAGATGCAAACTTGGAGAAGGTCATATGGAGAGGGTCTGTCCACTCTTAGAGTTCTGTGGGCTACTGGTATAACAGGTTTTTTCATTCAAATAAAAAGCTCAAGCAATCAAAAACTCTTAAAGTTGAGATACATTACCCGCATGCTCTCTCTTAAAGCAATCAGACATAACAGAGAATAACTAATTGCACGGATGTGCATGGAAAGGTTCAACATCTCGTTTTCTAAAACCACTGTGGCAGTTTGCTCTTGTGGTTGACCAACATCTCACCATGTCAGCTGGTTTTGCCTTTTTAAGCCATAATGTAACTTCAGCACGAGTCTTCCTCATCTCACTTGACATGTAACTCTGTCTCACTCTACTTCTGTGCAACTTGACCTGCAGTCAGCTGAGACTGAAGAAGTCACTTGGATGAGTGACGAAACGTTTCTCCCACAAAAAGCTACGTCCAGATGAACAGAATCAACTTTTGGAGAAACTTGCTTTTCCTTTCTCAGTAACTTCTTCTCTGCAGCCACCTATCCTCGCTCACTGCTGACACAGACACACACAGATGTATACAATGAGAGGCTGATTAACAAATGTGTCTCTCCCTTGTTTTCACAAAGTGTTGGAACAGGGAAGGCCATCTGAAAGGCACTTCAACCCAAATTATGTAGATTTAAAAACAGCTTTGGACACATGAGGCGGCAGGAGGTGGGAGGGCGAAGGGGGTTGCAGGATTGCACTCTCACTCATGAATATTAATGAACAGACACTTTAAACATATCCTCTCATGGTTCACCACATGGGGAGAACCAGCCAATCAACTTCTTTTGATACATTCTCTTTCTACCACCCCAGTTTAAATCAGTCAAGCCGGTCTGTTTTTTTCTTTTGGCCTAAATGTGGAAACAGCAGTGCCAGAGGATTTAAATTCTGTTCAATAAAAAGGACTTAAAATAGAACTGTTGCATAACACTAAAAAAATAAATAAAAAATCTCCTTGTCTATTAAACAAAAGCCTGAGACCGATGTGTTTTCATAACTAAAACTGCCATGCACAAAAGAACGTGATATGCAACTTATTTTGAAAGGCTTCTGTCAACAATATAAATACATCTTTTTCAATAACACGCAGTCCCGTTTACAATCAGGCTCCCAGTTAGCTAGCTTGGAGAGTGTTTTTATGAATAATGTTTTGTAAAACCCAAAACACGATGGGGAAATAAACACGCTAGTACAAACGAAGGCTGCTGGTGAGAAAGGAAATAGTGTTAACAGTAGTCCCAATGTAGCTCCCATTCTAAAACCACATGCTCTGTAATGGGACTAGAGGAAAAACAGAACCTTCTCGTGAGTGGGAAAACCATTTGTGATTCTTATGAATGTAAGTAGTTCAATTCAGTTTAGTTTTATTTATATAGCATCAAATCACAACAGCCGCAAGGGCTTTATAGAGACCCTGAGATAAAGTCTCTTTTCCACTAGTACCTACTCGGCTCGAATCCACTTGTTTTACCATTATAATTGAGTACCACCTAACATGTTGGGGGTTGTTATAGCAACGTGGCTGAAAGTCCCGTGACGTCATTTGTATGCAACACAAACAGCACAACAATGGAGGACGCTGAGGTGATGGTATACCTGCTGCTCGGTCTGTGGCTTTTTGTCAGACTCGGGGACCACGGCGTTTTTGTGTAGCCATCTCCCTCGACTCAAAAATGGCAGTTTTGGTTTTTGTGAAGGAGTCGCTTGCATGACTCATTCACTTGCATGCAGTCTGTTGACGTCACATTTTTAGAATGAACAAGCTTGCCTCACCTTGAGAGAAGCAGAGTAGGTATTATTGGAAAGGGGTTATAATAGAGATAAAATCCCAACAATCAAACAAGCCCCTGACAACTGACCCCCGAATTATACTTCTGGATCAGATCTTAGTTGATACATGGGTCATAACAGGAACCTCATTTTAACTCTACGTTGTAACAACCTACGGAACCCTACACTGCCTTTTATCCCTGCAGTGTAGGGATAAAAGGAGTTTCCGGTTACTACACAAGTTAGAATGTAGATTTCCCGCAGAACTCTAAACTCGAACTCAAAGCTGATGAGTTAATAAGAGTGGTCCCAGACCTGGTCCTGGTCTTCGAAGGCAACCAGATCGCATGTGCTTTACACACGGTCACAGTAATTTTGGTCATGCTGCAGTCTCCAATCAACGTTTTCTTCTAGTGTGTCTAGGAGACCTTCACTGTGTCACATTCTGTTTGAAGTTTAGACTCTGATGTGCCTAAACTGGATGTTTTTGACCTCATTTGACTCTTTGTAGAAGAGCTAACCTTCATGCATTCATACATATGTTTCATGTTTCAATGCTCCTTTTTTTCATTAACTTTAAATACGGTGACATGAAGTGTGGAGCCACTTTTTTACTTTGCTTGCAGTCAAGAACTGAGAAAAGTTTACTGTAGTGCTCCAACACTGCCACTGAAGTAGCATGTGTCATTTCAGAACTTATCGTATTACTATTATGCACACAATGTAAAGTCACACATGACCTTTCACCTCTTTGGTGTAGCACGAGCAGAAAACAGAGGTACTGTATGTCCGAAGTTAAACACCAGTGGCAACTAAGCTGGCAATTACATGCAGCGGTGTTTGATTTCTAATTCTATTGGCTCACTCGTGTTTCTAGCTTACGCCACATCAAGGTCATGGCCATAAAGGGGACACACATGCAGAAACGCACACGCGAAGGAGGAGGACGAGGGAGGGAGAGTGAGTGAAAGACTCCTCGCAACAATGTGTGTTGTGGGCTGAATACTGAGCATAGCACAAAACAAAAGCATGAGCGACAGCCAGCTGGCTTGGCACCACTTGGCACGGGACAAGCCCGCTTGTCCTTGGCATGACAATGAAATGCACAAAAACACACACACACACACACACACACACACACACATATAAAGACACACACGCACAATTTCTCCCTCTCTTCTCAGGTATAAAGAAAAGTGGTGCTACAAAGACGCCTGGCACTTAAAGAGTTGTGATCGTCAGATTCCAGTGAAGACAGCCAGTGCCGGGCTACAAACAGAAGCAACAGAATCCGCTTTTCATCTCAGAAATAAGAGTGGGATAAGAAAGACAGAGGAACTTGAACAAGACTCAGCTGGCTGCTGTGGAGAGAGCTGGACTGATATTTGGGATGGGCTTTTTTTTTTTTTTTTTTACCTCATTTGCAGTGCTGGGAAGTAAGTGGATGGGTTCAAAACACATTTCAATTTTTGAGTCAAGGCCTGGCAAGTTCCAACCTCACAGAGGGCAAACAAACCTCAATCAAAACACTTTCCATTATCTGACAAACCTTCGTTTCCATCCTTAGCAACAGGAGTTAGCAACTAAAACTGATGCATCAGTAATTGGTTAACTTTAGTGGCATACATTTTAACATGAGTTCATAACGGAAAACCAAACTGATACCTTTGAGAAGAGGATAAAGCAACATTTGCAATATGACCAGCAGCTGAGTCTTAGATAAGAAGCTCAGCTTTACGGCAGATTACAATGCCTCTGAAGTGGCAACAGCTCCAATTATGCAGCATTAAACAGTGCTAGTATCAAACTAATCAATATCAAGACCCAAACCACAATCAAGTGTAGAACATTGTACAGCCATGTTTGACCACCATGTTCACTAGGACTTGGATCCAACTTGTGAAAGTCTGTACAGCTGGTCAATCACACAGTTTTTCCGATAAGAAATGAAATGACTGGTGGTGCCAACACTGAAAACAGCCTCCATTATCAAAGCAAATCACAGCAATAAGGAGGAGAACAAACAGGTTCCAGTTATTGGTTATTAGAGGGGTGACGTTCATGAATGATTGGTCCACTTCTCCCCTCTTTATAGGTTTGTTGTTTTTGTTCTTTTCCTCCAACGTGAAATGTGCTTTTCTCACTGTGAGAAATGGGGAGGCATGTAAGGGCGCGCTTTAGGTGAACAGGCAATTGCCTGGAAACTAAACCCGAGTGTAAATGTATAGACCAGGGGAAAAAAAAGACATGTTAGAGCTGAAAGAATGACTCAGTTGGTGCTGACTCAGTGAATGGCTACCTCTTAGGGGCCCATTATACTCTTCACGTTGGTCGTGTTATGTGCAAACAGTGACGTCAAAGCTCTGTACCATTCATACCAGTGCTAATGGTGCAAGTACTCGATGCAGTATTCTCCTGAATGATAGGTGTCGCCTCTTAGACAAAACCTCGAAATCAGCGCTGGAGTAGAAATCAAAACAAAAAGCCAAAAAAATTAAAGTGGTGATAGAAACGACAAATCAACCTGTTTGCTATTTGGGGGAATAACACCTCATGCCTTACCCGCGCCTTCTCCTCGATCCCTGCAAAACCTACCAAAGAATGAACTGAGAGGAGTTCTGCCCTCTCCTTTCACACCACAGCTATGCTTTCATATAGTGTTAGTGTAGTTAGTGCATAGGAGACAGTGCCACGGTTTAAAGATAACACACTGTGCCCTCTTTTCACTAGCCCTAAATACTGTTATTATCTATATGGCTTACAGGACAGTAGTGATTGTATGGAAAGAAGCTTAACAGTTGTTCCAGTGACTCAGATGTCATTCAGAGCACAAATCCTGTAATCAACAGTCAGCATGCATGCTCAGTGTGTTCCCCCTAGCGATGCTAACACAACTGTTCCAACATATAGAGGTTGTCCATTTTAAGCTAGCTCTCTTTTTTGTAGCAGCAGCTTCCATTGATAACTCATATGAGTCACAACGAGGGGACCGGGCAAGCCCGGCGATTCACTAGCTACCATTGTGAAACACTGCCTATAGCTTAAGGCTAAATGTAGCTGCCTGAATCCCAGACGCCCCACCTCTAATTCTTATTTGTTGAGACATTACTGCCAGCAGGAGAATAAAGACATGACTAATGGCCAGAGTTTAATCTTCACATCCAGTTACGACGTGTAAATTCAAAAGGATGTGGCGAGGCTTAGCGGTGCTGGAAAATGGCTGACAGTAAAATCCTTTCAAAGGTTTGATAGGCCAGAGGCCAGCATCAGGAAATAACGGGTGAGGATGGGAGTGCCCGGGGTTTACTCATTCATTCATTCTGCGTGTGGTTGAGGACATGTTAAATTTGTAGGAAGAGAGTAGGCAACTGCACGGACATAAAGGGAAGCAGCTAGAGAGAGAGCGAGCGCAAGGGCCTCCTTACTCAGCAGGAGCCGTCTGCCAAGGCAGAAGTCAGGCAGGGGGCGACTGTGTGTGTGTGTGTGTGTAAAATTGTGTATATATGAGAGAGAGGGAGAGCGAGTGAGAGCGCGCCCACGTGCCAAATACAATGACCCCGCAAAGCTGGCAGGGCACCGGGTGGTTGTGAGTGTGTGTGTGTGTGTGTGTGCGCGTAGGAATGTGGTGTATGCTTGCATTCCTGGGACACATGCTGCTAGTTTCTCCACAGTAGCAGGGAGACGAGTCTGTCTCAGCAGCAGGAAAGAAGGGGTGGGAAGGGACTGGGAATGTGTAAGAAGGGGTAAAGCGCTGTTGCAGAGAGAGAAAAGGAAAAAAACAAAAGCGCAAACCAGGAAACAAACTTTAACTCACATATTTTTTGCAGAACTGTAAGAGGTACCACATTGGGCATCACACCATTACATAGACATTACATACCATTGCTATGTCAGCTTGTCAGGTAGAGAGAGAACAGATGTTTTCAAGATGCATTAAAAACTGTTGAGAGCCACATAAACCCCAAACCAGCCACTGATGTACAAAGAGTTCTGTTTATGCTACATGGAGAGTCTGCAGTCAGTCGGGATCTTCATTAAATTGTGTAACAAAATTACTTTAAGGAACTATTGAAAGTAATAATTCCAATAGTAATTCCAATCTGTGTTTCAAACACATTTCGATGCCACACACACACTAAACAACACCAATTATGAGTTGTTTTGTTTTTAAAATGACCAACATCAATGAAAGAAAGAAATAATGGCACATTACAATAATCCCCAGCATCCAGGAGATCCTGTGGACGGGCCTAGCAGCGCTTGCAAGCTCAGCGTAGAGGTGCACAAAGCAGTCGTGAACCTGCTTCAACCCCTGCTTTGAGAACCCTTCCAGTTTGCAGCACATCTCCAGAACAGAATGAGAACTACCGTGGACAGCCGAAAACTGTGACCTATGACTGGGTCACTGAAGTCCGCAGTATGGCAGGAGAAGAGAGCAGACCAGCAGAATGATACTGCAAAACGCCACAACACTGAACTTTTAAAAATAACAGGTGACCGATTAAAACAAAACACACAAAAAAGTTTAAAATAAAGCTAAAAATGAGCCACCAAATATAAAGGAGACTTAATATATCTGGGAGGCCTACCCAAGTCAAGCATATAACATTGATATATGAGTCAAAGCTAAAAGTTCCACCTCTGAAGACTACATAACAACTAAATAACAGGTTTTCTTGTAAGCAAACCTACTGTCATAATTCTATTAAATATGTCATATCAGCAAGATGTTACTAATTTTCTGCATCCAAATCAATCATCTCTAGTATAAAAGCAATACTTGGTCAAAATGACTGATGCTTGGTTGTGTCAACAGAGCCCAGCTGGAAGCCAGCAGACAATAGAGAGGAGTGGATGATTGGACACAAACCAAAAGAAAGATGAGGGCTAGAGAATGCAGTGTGTGTGTTTCTGATTTTCTTAGTTGAAAGAGGCACTGGTCCCATCTGGCAAGGACACACACACACACAGCCATTGTCTGCAGGAGGGAAGAGGGTTAAAGGGTCCCCCTCCCTCCCTGCTGACTCCTGGATGCTTGGAGCACTAATCCTGTTATCTCCGTCCCAATAAGAAATGAATTAATGAATAGAGCTTGGAAAGACAGTGCAGAGAGCTTGGTGATGGCCCTGCATGGAGGCCAGTGAGCTCGAACACTGCCTGCGCATGCTTGAATTAGCAAAAAGCACTGGGAGGATTCTCCAAGCATACTTATACATTTTCTCCCCTGCTCAGTTCAAACAGATGTGAAGCCAACGTAGTTTCTTAGAGAAATTAAAAAAAAAAAAAAAAAAAAAAAAATATATTATT